>ML814432.1:107218-135309 GCA_009831015.1 Picea engelmannii | reverse complement strand
CATTAGATTTGAATTGGGCGCATATAGCATAGAAATATGTATGATGACATAGAATTATGGCAAGGGTTAACGTGTAAATGATATTGGGTGGCGCACTATGAAAAGGACATCGTCGCAAATTTCAAATGGTTTGCCATTGAATACATGGTTTAATTGATTGGTGAATGTTGGGTTGTCTCGTACTTCGAATTGAATAGGCCAAGAGATGGACACAATGTGCATTTATTGCATGTCACTCCATACTCCCCCTATTGGACATCACCCTAGCATTGTTCCTTTGTTGCATTTTTCGATCTGTTGGTTGTGAAGCTCCACATTTCAAGCTCTTGGAAGGAAGAAGGCTCGGTCAACTTTCCCTTTTAAGTGTTTTTCTACATGTATGATTATTTTTCTCTCCATTCATGAAGTATTATCTGTTGTATGAACACATAATGGCTCAGTGATGCTTGGATTCTGTGTGTTCTTGAGAATTTCGACTGTGTAAATGCGTGTTATATATCTTTGTGATGACTGTAAAATGTTTCGGATTGCAAGCAAAATAATTGTTTTTTTAAGTTGTTCATTGACTGGTTGCTCGGTCAGTTTAATATCGTGATGGGTCTCTGTGGAATAATAAGTGAATATGGTATTGGTACATATCGCTCTGTATTGACGGTAGAGGGTTTCGTTCTATGTATTACCATCAATTATTTCATTCCCTCACAATCATGATTGTAACCCTTATCCATTCGCAGTCAGATTGCCAACAGTTGTTGTGTTATTTCTTCAAACCCCGAGTCATGGTAGTTGGCCCATTCTTATTGTCTTTTCACTGAAGTATCCCAAGATCCAGTCTTGAGGTGGCCCTAACATTAATACGTGCATGTATGGTTGTGGGTCGATACAAGTTATATCTCAACGTTATGTCAAAAGGATGTATGCGTCCTCACTGGTGTTGTTGTCAGATTGTTCGGCTCTTAAGTAAATGGACAAAGATGTTGTATCTCTATGTGTTCTTTTAATAACTGTCACTGTTCAATTAACTTCACCTCTTCTCTAATGTGTTAAACACGTTATGTGCACTAGGTTATTATTTTCCTTCCTTTTCTCTCCTCAGGTGTCAATCATTGGTCTCGTCCAAGACTTGAAGTAATAAGAGGATTGTGTGGCTCATTGTTGTATCTTTTTTGAAGGTATTCTTTCTATGGTTGATAAGTCTCAGAAAACCTCCAACTCTCTCTGTTATGGTTAAAATATGAATGTGCTCTTGTTGTCTCCTTGCATTTGATTGTGATAGACCCGATTTGATTTCCAACTGTCTTTGCCCCCTTCGAGCACCTTCTTGGTTGTCAAATATTGGTTTATCAATGGAATGGTTATGGAGGTTTTTCGTTGAGTATTTGTCTCGTCTTTCTATGATAAAACTGGTTGAACATATACAAATGGAAATAGGCACTTGCATACAGTCAAGAACTGTCTTCTTTCATTATGGTTTCACTCACTGTGTTTTTACCAGCGTGGTCTTGATTTCAATTGGAAACAACTATGTGTTTTTTCTAGGCTCGATCAGTGTTATGGCTAGTTTTAAAAATGATGCCTATGTGTAGTGGTGATGTTCGCTTCATATATTTATATTGGATCATCGTACAGATTACCAATGGTTTTAAAGGGAACTTATATCCATAGTGATAATGCTTGGGTTTTATGTTTTGGTCGACTATTGTTTCATTGCAATATCTTGTCGATTGATATGATGAAGAGTGTGTATAATCAAACATGCTTTGAAGTCTGTTCACATTTAAAAAAGAGACCTGTGTATATTTAAAATTGGGCCCGATTGTAAATTGGTAGATAGTGGATGTTGATTATTACCATGATGCATTATGGTTTATCAGGGATAGAGGTTGAACATATTGCCGTGCGTTTGTTTTAATTATTAAAAAGAAGGAAAAGGAAATAAAAGATCAACGCTTTGTTACCAGGACTGTTAAAATGGAAAGTTTGTTTTATTTAGACTGTTATGAATTGAGAAATTCTGGGAAATTTAAATATTGGAACAACAAACAGTTTGCTACAGAATTGAGAAACATTGAATGTTGGTTCTTTTTGAATTGATTTTAATACAGAGTTATGATTATTGATTACTTAATTTGTTTTATGAACAGTATCCATTAATTTCCTTGTCATTCTCTCACTTTTTCGCACATTACGAATCCCCTCACATTCTCAGGTTCACTTTGCACGCCCTGTTCTTAAAATTAAATTAAAATTAAATGGAAACTTTGTATTACAACAATTAGAGGATGACACAGAGGTGGGTCACACTTGATTGTTTAAATGATTTGTTGAGCAGTAATAATGTTCTACTCCCTTTCACTTTATCACTTTTCCACTCAATAAAACCCCCTCAAAGATCCCAAAACCCTTATTCACCCCCTGCTCTTTGGCAAGTATTAAACGATTTTTATGGATTGGATTGCATGGGTCTGATGTGTTGTTGAGCCACACTTTGTTTCATATTTAAAGAGATATCATGTATGGTTTGTTTAAGAAACTAGTTGTTAATAAATGTTGCATACAATATGAGCTTTTTTAGTAAAGGAAGCCATGGCCGAAATAACAGGGGAAGAGGGAATTGGAAAAGAGGACCTATAAGGCCAAGATTTTTGATACATTTTGATGCATATCCACAAGAGTTAAACCATCTCTTCCAAGATGGATTTTTCAACTGGATTGGACAAGGGGTAGTCCAACCTAGGCTAGAAAGGCCTCCCTTCCAAACCCAACATGTCCCTGGTATCCATGTCCCCCCTTATGTCTCATTACAACCTGAAGTCCCTGAAAAATGATGGATGGAAAGAGATTGTTCAGCCAACAGTATCCCAACATCGTGGCTGGCCCAATTTGTCTCTACCTGCTCCTCCTCCATAGGTTAACCCAAATGTCCAAATTTCCCCTGCACACTCACTTGTACAGTCTTCCAATGCAAGCAACAGACTCAAAACCAAAGCACACCATACACATAATAAAGGAAAAGGTGCTGCTACCCCCTCCTCTCCCTCAAGTGATTCAACCAAATTTGTTTCATCTTGCATGCACTTGAGAGATGAATGCTCTCATGTTATCAGTGAGATCAAGCCTAAAGGCTCCACACAACCTAAGGATAATTCAGAAAAGTCAAAGGGAGAAAAAAACAACAAAGGGAAAATTGCGTCCCAAAGTGGAAAATATGGTTTTTGAGTATATTTTATTATTGATTGTTGAGAACAGTTGACTGCTGAAGTTTTTGGACATCATACTATTTTTTGATATTTTGAATATTATGTTTTTTTGATATGGTTTAAAATATCATTGGTATTAATTTTCAAATTATGAGAATGATGATGGGATCCACAAGGAGTGATGTGTTTGATTGATTGACTAGTTGCGTTTATTTTTGTTAAGAAACTAAAGGGGGTCACAAGGGGTCCCACCTACTAGTTATTATTTATTAAAGACCCTTATTATTATTATATTAATTCTTCCCCTAAACTAAAAGTTAGTTGAGTTTTAGTTAACTTAACTAAAAGAAGTAGTTAAACTACTTATACTAATTTTGATTGCTTAATGGCAAAAAGAAAAGGAAGAACAAGGGGAGAATAGAAGGAGAAATCATACTAAGGTCTGCTCTTGAGTTTTACTAAGATAGTTCAGTGTTCATTCATTCTTTAATTCATTAAAAGACTAATTCTCTTTTATGACAATAGGGTCCTATTGTAGATAGAAAGATTCAAGGCCGAATTACATCATCCAGACACTTGTTTTTCAAAGGTGTTGATCTATCTTTGATAGTCTGTGTAGATTTTTCTATTTATGAATTAAATTTCATGACTGATAAATGATATTGTGTAGAGTCGAGTGGGAAACAATCTGTGGCAAGTTGATCTAGATTTTAAAGTTCAGTTTTTTACTTTCTGTCAAAAGTCCTTTTGTATGGTTTTCATCGGGGACATCTAAGTTTGACTTTGGTCCAAACTCCCTCAAGGATTTTTGTAAAGAGAACGTTTCTTTTGATTTCTTGGAAAGAAATATGTGATTGCTATTCTGTCTCATCTGTGTTAATTTGTGACTTGCTATTTTTTTATTTTGTCTCCACATTTACTTTTACATCTGTTATATTCAGAAAATTATATAAAAATGTTGAATTTTACCACAATCTTTTATTTATAAAAAATCATCCGAAGCCCTTGTAGCTAATACTTGTGGATTAGGAAACAAATTTTGAGGCTATAAACATAGGGTGATATTCCTGTCTATATTTCCTTAGCCAAGCAAGATCTGAAAATGCTTGAGTAAGATTATTTCATATGTTTTCCTCAACATCTATTTAGCGATCATACTGGGGAGATCTTCCATATCTCTCTGGTTGATTTTTATGCTTGATTGTCATTGGATATATCTACTTTTCTGATATTGATTCTTTGATTGTTTCATTTCTTAATGACTATACATGTTGCAAGGAATCCCAATATTGAGCTTGGTCATCAAGATCAAACCAACATTGCTTTAAAATTTTTTAATACCATCTTAGATATTTCTAATACCCGAGTTGAGCTTAATTGCTCATGGGAAGCAATTGAACAAGACATAAGTGCCCAAGAACGTTGGGAAGCTAGAAAAATATAGCTTAGGAATCAACCATAGCTTTTTGTTTCCTTTAGTTTTAATCTTATTTTCATTTCCTTAGACCCTCATTTTTCTAGGAGAAGAAGAGGGTTATCACCAGAATTTAATCCTATTGCTGAAATAGGAAGAAGGAATGTTGTGTTTTCAACCCAACAAAGTTCTCTAAGGAGAACCTTGTCTGATTCTTCTAGTTCGTCTTTCTCTCCCTTACCTATCATTCACAATATGGCATCTAGTGGTGGCTCTCGTGGCACTGGCAGTGCTTCTTCATCTCAATATTCAACTTTGTCAGTGATTGGTAGCTTATATAGTCACCAAGTCCCTATCCAATCTACCACAAACCCTGCCAAAGTCATTAAAAAGTATGGGTTTTTTTAGTTTGAAGAACATGCTACAACGACCCCATGGCATGTTTCCTCCCCTCTTAACCTAGCACCTGCTACTCGTCCACTTCCTAAATTCAAGGAGAAACTCCCTAGGTTTTCAGGGAATAACACTTTCACTACGAATGAACACTTTGTGGCATTTTCTAATGACTGTCACAACAAAGAAGCCAATGACAATGATACTTGTATGTGCTTATTTGTGAATTCCCTTGAAGGGAAGGTTGCAACCGATTTCTTCGATCTCCCTCCTAAGATTTTATCTACTTGGGAGGAGTTAGTCTATTGGTTCAAATCTACCTATGGGCAATCCAAAATCCCAATCAAGCAATTACATGAGTACAATAACATTGCTTATAAGGATGGTGAGACTATCAAGTCCTTCAACCTGTGTTTCACCAACTTATACAACCAAATCCCTGAACTCATTCGCCCTTAGAACCAAGCCGTTTTCATTCATTATTATAATGCATTACCTTCCCCCTATTTTCATAGGCTTGAGGAAAAATCCATTGATAACCTTGGTTCCCCTCTGCACACTTGTTTAGAGTATGAAGAATATGTTGAAAGAACAGGTCTTCCTAAGGGAGACTCAGTTAAACAGACATAAATGTCCTCCCTCTTACAATTTGTACAAGACATGAATAATCGAATGATAATGTATGAGAGGAAAAAAAATGTCTCCTCTCTTACCCCTGGAGCCTCATCTTCTTCTGCACCACCCTTTAGAAATCCAAATGAAAATAATTTTCATCCTAAAGCTATCATGCCTCGTAGTTGGTATAAATTTTGCAAGGAACACCATGAGGAAAGTACATCTGAGGTAAAGAAGAATTCCAGAGATAAAATATTTTGTAAGAGACCTGAAACTACTATCGTTTTCCTAGACTTTGCAGAGAGAGAAGATGTCATGATCATGGATACTAGGAATAAATCCTATGCTCCCAAAAGCAAATATGATCCTCCTCGCACTTCTTCTATCCCAGGCTCATCCTCACCAACTGATATTGTTCAGATTCCTAAGGGTCCTGATAATCAAGGAAGTACCTCCCCTCTCCCCTCTTCCAAATACAACATTCTAAATTAGTTGGCCAACATCAAAGAAGATGAAACCCTTCTGGACATGGTTGTCGTCCCTGAACAACAAAAGCATCTAAAAAATTTCATGGAAGGAAAATCTTCTGTTGTAGCCAACCTCTCTGAAGAGGTAGATGAAGAGGATTCATCAATAAACAAAGTAGGTGTACATAACTTTAGATACCCTTTCAAAACCCCCCTTTTTTATATTTCTGTAAATATTATGGATAAGATTTTTTATTGTTGCCTCATTGATGGTGGTTCGGGCCCAAGTATAATGTCGAAGATTATTATGGAAGAGTTAGGATTGTCTTGTAAAAATGAAAATGTTAGAAGCATGATATCTTATAATAGTATACAACAAACGACCATAGGTGAAATCAAGGACGTGACCTTGTTTTTGTGCGCACACCCTGAAATAAGGCCAACCCTTAATATTCAGGTAATTGATATGCCAGTGAGTAACTACTCGATCATCTTCAGAAGAGATTGCCAAGATTTGATGGGTGGATACCTCTCACTCGAAGGGACACACTTATCCGTTCCTCGAAATGGTAAAAACATCATAGTACTAAGAGAGGGGATAATTTCACCTTACATAGAAAGTGTCCCACAACCTAATGTGAATTATGTCGAGGAATACTTAGGAGTGTATTCTGGCTTTGCTGATGAGGAAAACACTACCTTGGAAAAAATCAACTTAGACGACGAGATGTGGAATATGAACATTGATGGTTCATGCTACAATGAAGGAAACATAGCTGGTATTATCTTGCACTCTCCTGTGGGTAAAATTCATAACTTTTCCTATAGGCTAGAGTTTGCTTGAACAAACAATGTCACTGAATTTGAAGTGTTATTGTTAGGCATTGAAAATGACTATAATCTAATCTGGGTTGTGGTCACCTTATAGTTTTTGGGGATTCCGAACTTGTTGTAAACCTTGTACATAATATATACTCTACAAGCAACAAGTTAATGAAATGCTACACCCATACTATTTGGGCACTTATCTCGAACTTACTATCTTTCAACATCACTCATGTTAAAAGGGAATTGAACTCAATGGCTGAATGATTAGTTGTTTTTTCAGCCTCTCCTAATCAAAAACTTCTTCCACAAAGACCTGATTGTACTTTTCAATCTCTGTATCATCCACATATCCCTAAAAATATAGAGTCATGGCAGGTGTTCCCTAGTGATGAGAGCATATGTGCTTTCATTCAAAATGAACCTTATAAGCCTAAGAAAATTATATCAATAGAAGATAAAAAGATTCCTAAAGGCTTGACTCCTCTAGAAAGTTTATTTTCATCGAGTGATGTAGGCAACAAAGAGAAACATAAATAAGAGGAGTCAAAAAGGAAGGTGGGTGAAACCATTTCCTTGAACATTGGAACACCCGAGTCTCCAAAGAATGTTAAAATAGGTGCCCAATGTTCTGATGAAGAAAAATTGAACTTCGCTAGGCTGCTTGGTGAATTTCAAGATGTTTTTGCTTAGTGTTATGAGGATATTCGTGGTTTTGATCCTACTCTTATACATCATGCCATTCCTATCAAGGAGGGCATAAAACTAGTTAGGCAAAAACAAATACCCATTAAAACTATTTGAAAGGAGTTGGAAAAAACTCTTGAAGGTTGGGATTATCTTTCTAGTTAAGTATTCTGAATGGGTTTCAAATTTGGTTCCCGTTTGGAAAACAAATGGTAAAATCAGATTATGCGTAGATTTTTGCGCATTGAATCGGGCTAGTATAAAATATCAATTTCCTCTCCCTAATATGGAAATGATTTTACAACAAGTTGCAGGGTCACAGATGATGTCCTTACTTGATGGTTTTTCCAGTTACAATCAAATCAAGGTAAAAAGGGCAGATAAATATAAAACCAATTTATTACTCATTGGAGCACTTTTACTTATGAACATATGCCTTTTGGATTATCTAATGCAGGTGCCACTTTTCAAAGAAATATCCAAATAGATTTTGACGATTTGATCGACAAGATTATTCAGATCTATCTTGATGAATTAACTGTGTACTCTAAAAAATGATCAGATCATTTTGGTCATCTTAAAAGAGTTCTCATGCAATGCAAGAAATTTGGCATTTCTATAAATCCTTCTAAGTCTATTTTAAGTGTTACCAAGGGCAAGCTCCTTGGACACATTGTCTTCGATTCAGGAATAAGCATTGATCCTGAAAGGATTTCTTCTATCCTAAATCTGCCTGCTCCCACTTCCAAGAAGGAGGTTCAATATTTTATGGGGGTTATTAACTTTGTCCATAGGTTTGTTCCCGATTTTGATGTAATGGTCAAGCCAATTCATAATCTGCTTAAGCAAGATGTTCATTTTCATGGACAAATGATGTAAAAAATGCTTTTGAAGGGATCAAGAAAGCAATCAGTTCTGCACCGGTTCTGGCGAAGCCGGATTTTGAGAAAGAATTTATGATATATACTAATGCCACAAAGGAAGAAGTTTATGCTATCCTCATGAAAGGTGATGACCAAGGTAATGAAAAACCAGTGGCTTACATGAGTCAAAGCTTGTCTGATGATGAGTTTAAATATTCTTTTATTGAAAAACATGCTTTCGCTCTTGTTAAAGCTGTTGAAATTTTTTTCCACTTCATCTTAGGTAAGAACACATTGGTAAAAGTCCCTTTACCCACTGTCAAGTTTTTTATCTCACAGACTTATCTTTCAGGGAAGCTTGCACATTGGCCTGCCAAGATCCAGGAGCATGATTTAACTATCGTGACTTCTAACACCATCAAGGGACATGACTTAGCCCTTCACTTAGCTCAACATGCTGAAACTAGTGAATAAATTGATGAGCATGATAGTTCTCTATCAACACTGGTCTACATTGATAGTCAAATCCTTTCTGTGTCTGAACATCCTTGTTCTAAAAATTTGGTTTACTATTTGCAAAATCAAAGTTGTCCAGATAACTTAGACACTCATCAAAGAAGAATGCTCCATATTTAATCTGCTAGATACGTCATTATAGGAGACTTCTTTTTTAGAAGATATATTGATGGTATGTTGCTTCGCTGTGTAAACAATGAGGACGCACAAAAAATGTTGCAACAAACTCATGGTTCTTCAAATTCTGTTATTCATGTAGGAGGTCATTTTTTCTGCTAAAACCACTGCTTTTAAGATTATTAGAAAAGGATACTATTGGCCTTCAATCTTTCATGATTCTTATGTTTTTTCGATATCTTGTGAAAAGTGCCTGAAATTTGCATGGAAATAATGCATTTTAGCCATGTCGTTACAACATGTCCTCCCGAACTTTCCTTTTTTCAAAATGGGGTTTGGAATTTATTGTTCCTATTAATCCTCCGTCTTCAGCAGGACAAGTCTTTATCTTGAAAACCACAAACTATTTTACAAAATGGGTTGAAGTTGTCCCACTTAAACATTCGACAGATGAGCATGTGATTTCTTTCCTTGAAAATAATATTTTTTCCAGATTTGGACTTCCTTTGGAAATTATTACAGACAATGGTCCCACTTTTATTTCTGCTAAGCTGACCCAATTTTTATCTAATTTAGGGGTTAAAAATTTTACCTCATCATCTTATTACCCCCAAGGAAATGGGCAGGCCGAGTCTATCAACAAGAATCTGGTGAGAATTATCAAAAGAATCATCGAAGATAAGCCTCATCAATGGCACTCTCTCCTCACTTACGCCCTTTGGGCAGATCGAACTACCACCAAGGTGAGCACTGGTTGCACTCCTTTCCAGCTTGTTTATGGTCAAGAATCCATTCTTCCTACTGAGCTGGAAATTTCCTCCTTAAGGTTAATGCTACATGTTGAAGAATTAAATTCTTCTGATGTTTCTCAAAGAATGAATGCACTCCTGGACTTAGAGGAGCAAAGGACGTTTTCCTTGGGTAATATAAAAAGAAGACAACTGACTGTTAAATTTTTTTTCAACAAGAGTGTCAAGGCTATCAAATTTAAATTCAATGAGAAGGTACTATTGTGGGATTCAACTCATGCTGATAAAGGAAGACATTCAAAGTTTCAAAAATTATGGCTGGGTCCTTTCAAGATCGCTTTTGTCTTGGGTGAAAATTCTTATATTCTAGAGGACTCACAGGAGTGATTTTTTTCCTATAGCACTAATGGTTCCCTCTTAAAACATTACGTGGAACCAACTTGAAGAGTTTAACGTTGTTTGGATTGTTTCTGTATTTTTAGTAGTTTTTCATTTTTGCTTTCACATTAGTAGTTTTCCATTTCTCCTATTTCATTTTCTGTCATTTTAATTTTGTTGTTTCATTTCTGTTATGACATTTCTTGCTTTTGTTCTATTGACTTCAATTTTGGTCAAAAATAAAATGTCGGATCAGTTTTTCCACAACGACACTTCTGCAAAGTATTTTTAATCAATAACAATCAAGATTACATGGATTTCATGATGTTTCCCTTGAAGGCATCATTGAAATTGTTATCTTCTTTCACTGTTGTTTTATGAGATAGTTGGTTTTATCCCGCTTTTGATTTCCTTTTCTTCATCCATTTCGTGATTCACAAGAGCAAGTTCAAAAAAAAATTCTCCTTGAAGTCAAGAAAACATATTAGTTGAATGATTATGCTTACATGGATAAACCCCCTCATACTTAACACTTTTCATGAGTTATTCCCAAATTCTTGGTCATTTTCCCCTTAAATCTGCTCACTTCCCCTTGTTTCATAATCATTCTGAATTTTATCTTCTTGATCTGATGTTACTTGGTCTGCGAAACCAGACATTCTGAGTTCTTAATCTGTTGGAAACAAATTTCCCCGTGGAGTCGCCAGTTTATTGACGATTAAAATTGTAAACATGAATTTTGCCCACAAAGTATTGCTAAAGCCCTATTATTTAACTATGCTAATAATATAATACTAGTAGGTGGGACCCCCTTGTAGACTAGAGGTGCAAGGATAGACGTATTACACATTTTTTTTTGTTGTGGTTTTGATGCTGCCTACACAGTCCTACATGGTTGACAATGTAGTCTTGGTTTCATTTTGACATGGTAACAGGTGGATGAAGCGTTTTGTGGAATGTTTTTTGCGATCCAAAACATTTTTTTTTTATGGTTATGATGAGCATGTTATTTACAGTTTATATGATTTAACCATGTCACTAATCATTTTGATCGATTACCTAGCCACATATATGCAAGAGATATTTTAGTGATATCATAATCAAAACAAAGAAATAGAAACCTATGAAAAAATCCTAAAGGGAAAGAATCTATGTTTGAGCTATGACAAAGGATTACATGCAAATGGAAAAGTTAAAAAATATTAGTGTTAGTCTTAACTATTATGATATGGTTGGTTAGTGGGCTATGCAAATTTCATTAGATTTGAATTGGGCGCATATAGCATGGCAATATGTATGATGGCATAGAATTATGGCAAGGGTTAACGTGTAAATGATATTGGGTGGAGCACTATGCAAAGGATATCGTCGCAGATTTCAAATGGTTTGGAATTGAATACATGGTTTAATTGATTGGTGAATGTTGGGATGTCTCGTACTTTGAATTGAGGAGGCCGGGAGATGGAAGCGACGTGCATTTACTACACGTCACTCCATCTCCCCCTATCGTTTGTCAACCTAGCATTGTTCCTTTGTTTCATTTTTTGATCTGTTGGTTGTGAAGTTCCGCATTTCAAGCTCTTGGAAGGAAGAAGGCTCGACCCATTTGCCCTTTTAATCATTTTTCTACAGGTATGATTATTTTTCTCTCCATTCATGAAGTATTCTATGTTGTATGAAAAAATAATGGCCCAATGATTCTTGGATTGTGTGTGCTCCTGAGAATTTTGATTGTGTAAATGTGTGTTATATCTCTCTGTGATGACTGTAAAATGTTTCGGATTGCAAGCAAAATAATTGTTTTTTTAAGTTGTGCATTGACTTGTTACTTGGTCAGTTTAATATCGTGATGGGTCTCTGTGGAATAATAAGTGAATATGGTACATATCACTCTGTATTGATGGTGGAGGGTTTCATTCTGTGTATTACCGCCGTTATTTCGTTCCTTCACAGTCATGATTGTAACCCTTATCCAGTCGCAATCAGATTGCCAGTAGTTGATGTGTTATTTCTTCAAACTCCGAGTCATGGTCGTTGACCCATTCTTATTTTCTTTTCACCGAAGTATCCCGAGAACCAATCTTGGGGTGGACCTAACATTAATATGTGCATGTATGGTTATGGATCGATACAAGTTATATCTTATCATTATGTCAAAAGGATGTATGCTTCCTCACTCGTGTTTTTTTTCATATTTTCATATCTTAAGTAAATGGAAAGAGATGTTATATCTCTATGTATTATTTTAATAACTGTCACTATTCAATTAACTTTGCCTCTCCTCTAAAAGTGTTAAACGCACTATGTGCACTGGGTTATTATCTTCCTGCCTTTTCTCTCCTCGTGTGTCAATCATTGGTCTCATTCAGGACTTTGAGTAAGAAGAGGATTGTGTGGCTCATTGTTGTATGTTTTTCGAAGGTATTATGCTTGTGGTTGATAAGTCTCGGAAGACCTCCAGCTCTCTGTTTTATGGTTAAAAGTTGAACGTGCTCTTGTTGTCTCCCTGCATTTTATTGTGACAAAACTGATTTGATTTCCAATTGTATTTCCTCCCTTTAGGCACATTCTTGGTTGTAAAATATTGGTTTATCAGTGGAATGATTATGGAGGTTTTTTGTCGAGTCTCCATCTCGTCTTTATATGATAAAATTGGTTGAACATTTACAAATGGGAATAGGTGTTTGCATACGCTCGAGAACTATCTTCTTTCATTATGGTTTCACTCACTGTGTTTTACCAGCGTGGTCTTGATTGAAATTGGAAATAACTGTGTGTTTTTGCTAGGCCCGATAAGTGTTATGGCTAGTTTTAAAAATGATGCCTGTGTGTAGTGGTGATTTTGGCTTCATATATTTATATTGGACCATCGTACAGATTACCAATGGTTTTAAAGGGAAGTTATATCCACAATGATAAGTCTCGAGTTTTATGTTTTGGTCGACTGTTGTTTCATTGCAAGATATTGTCGATTGATATGATGAAGACTGTGTATAATCGAGCATGCTTTGAAGTATGCTCACGTTTTAAAAAGAGACTTGTGTATATTTAAAATTGGGCCCGATTGTAAATTGGTAGACAATGATGTTGATTATTATTGTGATGCATTATGGTTTATCAGGGATAGAGGTCAAGCATATTGTTGTGCGTTTGTTTTAATTCTTAAAAAGAAGGAAAAGGAAATAAAAGATCAACGCTTTGTTAACATAACTATTGAAATGGAAAGTTTGTTTTGTTTAGACTTTTATGAATTGAGAAATTCTAGGAAATTTAAATATTGGAACAACAAACAATTTGGTACACAATTGAGAAACAATGAATGTTGGTGCTTTTTGAATTGATTTTAATACAGATTTATGATTATTGATTACTTAATTCATTTTATGAACAATATCCATTAATTTCCCTGACATTCTCTCACTTTTTCGCACATTACGAATCTCCTCACATTCCCAGGTTCACTTTGCATGCCCTGTTCTTAAAATTCAATTAAAATTAAATGGAAACTATGTATTAGAACAATTAAAGGATGACACAGAGATGGGTCACAATTGATTTTTTAAATGATTTGTTGAGCAATAATCATGTTCTACTCCCTTTCATTTTATCGTTTTTCCTCTCAATACAACCCCCTCATAGATCCCATAACCCTTATTCACCCCCTGCTCCTTGACAAGTATTAACCAATTTTTATGGATTGGATTGCATGGGTCTGATGTGTTGCTAAGACAAACCTTGTTTCATATTTAAAGAGATATCATGTATGGTTTGTTTAAGAAACTAGTTGCTAATAAATGTTGCATACAGGATGAGCTTCTTCAGTAGAGGAAGCCATGGTCAAAATAACAGGGGAAGAGGGAATTGGAAAAGAGGCCCTAGAAGGAAAATATTTTCGATACATTTTGATGTAGATCCACAAGAGTTAAACTAGCTCTTCCAAGCTGGATTTTTCAACTGGATTGGAAAAGGGGTAGTCCAACCTAGGCCAGAAAGGCCTCCCTTCCAACCCCAACATGTCCCTGGTATCCCTATCCCCCCTTATGTCTCATTACAACCTGAAGTCCCTGAAAATGACAGACAGAAAGAGATTGTTTACCCAACAGTCTCCCAACATCGTGTTTGGCCCAATTTGTCTCTACCTTCTCCTCCTCCACTGGTTAACCCAAATGTCCAAATTTCCCCTGCGCACTCACCTGTACAGTATTCCCATGCAAGCAAGAGACTCAAAATCCAAGCCCACCATACACATGATAAAAGAAAAGTTGTTCCTTCCCCCTCCTCTTCCTCAAGTGATTCAGTCAAATATGTTTCATCTTGCATGCACTTGAGAGATGGATGCTCTCATTTTATCAGTGAGATCAAGCCTAAAGGCTCCACACAACCTAAGGCTAATTCATAAAATTCAAAGGGAGACAACAACAACAAAGGGAAAATTGCCTCCCAAAGTGGAAAATATGGTTTTTGAGTATATTTTATTATATATTGTTGAGAACAGTTGACTGCTGAAGTTTTTGGACAACATACTATTTTTGGATATTTTGAATATTATATTTTTTGGATATGGTTTAAAATATCATTGATATTAATTTTCAAATTATGAGAATGATGATGGGAGCCACAAGGAGGGATGTGCTTGATTGATTGACTAGTTGTGTTTATTTTTGTTAAGAAACTAAAGGGGGTCACAAGGGGTCCCACCTACTAGTTATTATTTATTAAAGACCCTTATTATTATTATATTAATTCTTCCCCTAAACTAAAAGTTAGTTTATTTTTAGTTAACTTAACTAAAAGAAGTAGTTGAACTACTTCAACTAATTTTGATTGCTTAAAGGAAAAAAGAGAAGGAAGAACAAGGGGAGAATAAAAGGAGAAAGCATACTAAGTTCTGCTCTTGATTTTTATTGAGATAGTTCAATTTTCATTCATTCTTTAATTCATTAAAAGCCTAATTCTCTTTTATGAAATCATGGTCCTATTGTAGACAACAAGATTCAAGGATGAATTACATCATTCAGACACTTGTTTTTTAGAGGTGTTGATCTATCTTTGATAGTCTGTGTAGACTTGTCTGTTTATGAATTAAATTTCATGACTGATAAAGGATATTTTGTAGAGTCGAGTGGGCAACAATATGTGGCAAGTTGATCCATCTTTTAAAGTTCAATTTTTTACTTTCTGTCAGAAGTCATTTTGTATGGTTTTCATAGGGGACATCTAAGTTTGACTTTGGTCCAAAATCCCTCAAGGATTTTTGTAAAGAGAATGATTCTTTTGATTTCTTGGAATGAAATAAACGATTGCTATTCTGTCTCATTTGTGTTAATTTGTGACTTTGTATTTTTTCTTTTATCTCCACATTTACTTTTACATCTGTTATTTTCAGAAAATCATATAAAAATGTTGAATTTTACAACAATCTTTTATTTATAAAAAATCATCCTATGCCCTTGTAGCTAATACTTGTGGATTAGGAAACAAATTTTGAGGCTATAAACATATCTTGATATTCCTGTCTATCTTGCCTTAGCCAAGCAAGATCTGAAAATGCTTGAGTTAGATTATTTCATATATTTTCCTCAACACCCAGTACACCAGAATTTACGTGGAAACCCAAATGGGAGAAAATCATAGAATGATTTCTTATATATATATCAAGAATACATTCATAGGAAGCACCAAATTCTCAATTCTCCACCACCAACTGGAACGAGGCGCCAACCCCCTGATTTATAGGCACCAACCTGAAGGAAGCTCCAAATCCTTGAATTCTCTGAGACCAACCAGAAGGAGGTTACGACCCCTTGATTTACAACCTCCAACCTGAAGGAAGCTACAAGTCCTTGAATTATTCGACACCAAGCAGAAGGAGTCTACAACCCCCTTTCATTTCCCCATCTTATATCCCCATAATATAAGTGTAGAATCACTATCACTACCACTGATCAACCTATAACTGGCATTGTCACCGATACAACTACCAACATGTCAATATCACTGCCACTATCATCGTCACTCTCATTGTCACTATCACGTTAACATGTAACTGATGATCAACCAATCATCCAACCTGTCATTGTCCATGTCCCTGTCACCATCACTATATTTTTCACTGATATACCATCATCAACCAACTATAATCAGATCCACTCATGTGGATACCAAAACCATCATCATACCATGTACATCAACCATGTACCAAAACCTATACCATACCATGTACATAAACCATGTACCAAAAAATGTAGAATACCATGCATAAACATTTGTATGATATCATGCATCAACCATGTTCCACAACCTCAAACCATGTGCCTCAAGCATGTGCCAACATCCATAAACCATGTACCAAGAGATGTACCTCAAACATGTGCCATATCACTCATGATATTCCTCAATCATGCCATACACCATGTACCATAATATATCATCAATGATGTGCCTCAACCAAGTTCCATAATATGTGCATCAAGCATGTGATAACATCACCATGAAATATACCAAATCATATACCAAGATAACCAAGATATACTTCTAACAATGTATCATATCATCACAAAGGTGTACCATATCATGTACCATCATCATCAAGACATGCCTCAAACATGTACCATAAACATAACCCTCAATAAAACAAGTAAATAATACCTCTGATCTTGTAGCAAACCTGATACACAAAATTACATCCCTGTATCTCTTCCTCAACTTCAACAACAAGAGAATAACATCTTCATCAAACTTTACCTTAGTCTTGCGAGACTAGTTTTGGATTAGTCACAAAACCTAAATTTCAACATGCATAACTCAGTATCTATAATGAATAAAGGTATGCAATTTAACCACAAATACTTTGATATATTTCTTTCATCTCCTCAAAATTTCATGGTCTGAAAATTCTCAGAACAAAAGTTATAGCGAACAAGGCAAACCTTCCTCAATTTTAGCCTATTCTGGAGAGAGAACTTGTAAAGCATGTCACATGCCCAATATTTGATATATTATTATAAAACTCCCACACAAGATACCAAATATGTTTATGTTTCCACTAAAATGGTCTCACAAAATTTGGATCATCTATGAAGAAGTTATGACTATTTTACCTGGAACATTTGTTTGAGACTAGTTTTAGGACTAGTCAAAAACCCTATCTTTCGTAGAGTGTATCTCCAAAAGTATAATGAGCCAAAAGATGAATATTTTATCATAGGTACCTTGATATATCATCTCAACAAACTCCAATTTTCTCTATCTTAATCATTCTAGAAAAACCGTACTAGCGAAAATGGTAAGATGACCTTTAAATAACATACCTTAGAACACATCATCACAAGACTTCATCCTCCATCGGAATTTCACCCTTATTCAATTCATATTCCCTCTAAAATTTGCCTCATATCTCCTTGGTTACCTCAGATAAAAATAACTTGAGTTTATGTCACAAATTAACTCCTATGTGCCTTATTTATACTAGATTTGGCACCCTCTTTTTAGGGACAACTTGACCCAAATAAAATTCAATTTAATTTTTAATGATTATTCTATTGAGGCCGAATTTACCAACAACATCCTTAATATTTATTGCAATATGGGAAACTTGTAAATTCTTGTATGCAACAAATTTTCTTCTTTTAATTAATTTGGGGCCGACTTGTCACGTATTGTTAGAATTGTTTAGGGGCTTCTTAACCATATTTCAGGGCTTCCATACTCAAGAGGGTATGTCTCCTTAACTATGAGGAACCACATGACGTACCACCTACCATTGGAAATAGAACGATGAGGAATATACATATATGAGGGTGTTACATGTATTTACACTATCCTTCATGTCTTTATTCCTCAAACAACTTCATGATTCATGACCACACCTATGGGGCTTCGTGTAGAGTTCTTCAAATGCACCCATCACATATACTGACATCTATGAAAACCACATATGTTGACATAAATGACAACCAACTATCCAACAACATCAATGACAACCAAATATCCAACAATCTCCCCTTTTTGAATTGATGGAAACACTCATACTCCCCCTGTGACCAATGCTCGTGATCTTTCTCTCATCATGTTTCTCTCCCCCTTTGACATCAATGGAAAAGAGTATCTCCTCTTGGGGATGCTCCCCCTGTCTTCATGCTTCTGATATTTCTCTTTCTCGTCCTTTGACATCATGTGTAAAAGGGTGACTCCCCCTATCAATATACCTTCTCTGAAAAATATTTCTATGACTTCATGCACTCTAGATATCTTCATCCTTCTGATATTTCTTTCCTAATATCTTTCTCTGATGATTTCTCTCCCCTTGAATTCTCTAGAAGATATCATGTAGATCAATATAGGGATTCCTTTATATACTTCCTTTTTCTCTTTTCCGGTGCTATTTGTCCATTAGTGCTCCCTCTTGTAATTCACTAACATATATAGCTTCAAAGTTACTTGACTTCAAGTCTTCATGGCTTTTCAAGTTCACATCAATTACTGTACTTTCCTCTGACGATATAGGTTCTGCTAACTATTTCTCTTCCATGTTTTTTGGTTCCTTTCACTGCTTTCCTTCTTGTGGCTAACCGGTTCCACTTTTCCACTGTATAGTCACACACAAGTCTTGTTTTTCAAATTGTAAGGATTTGTTGAGACCACTTTCACTATCTATCTTAGGTTTACTTATTAACTTTTTAAAAGCCACATAAAATAGTCCTTGGATTCATTCTTGCATAGACACTTATCCCACATAGTAACTTTGGGGGATAAAAATAACCTTTTCATATTTTACTTATCTTGTTTCCAAGTGGATGGCCTAGTGGAGCATTTGAATCTTAAAAGTGTTGGAAGTTGTGTTTCTTTTGTAATTAATTACACTAAATTGGGAATGGGGGCTATTTTAACAATATTGGAGTATGTTCTTTCCTCACACCCTAGTGTGGTATTGGAAATCAGAAAAAAAAATTATTGTTCAAATAAATCTCCATCTCCATCTCCCTCTCGAAATCAATCTTTAGGAGAGGCAAATACCTCTTATTTTAATCATTTTATGCAACTAAATCAACCATTTTAGGAGAGGCTAATACCTCTTAGTTTTCTTGTTGAAACATAATCTAAAATATTTGTAAGGGCACACATGCCCATATGTACACAATCTTAGGATAGTTTCAAATTTTAGAACAAACCACTTAGGAAGTTTAAGGATTTGTAAGGGCCCATACATGCCCACATGCCTACAATCTAGGGATAGTTTCAATTTTTTTTAGATTAGATAACATTATAGGAATATTAAAGCTCAAGAGTAAGGACTCACTTGTCCACCATGCTAGTTACCTAGGGATTTTTCAAATTTTGCAAGGATTGTTTGTGAAACTTAGTAATTTAGAGATAAAAAAGATTTATAAAGGACCAAACAATGTCCACATGTTAAAATTTTGATCACTAACTTATTGAAAATCATTAGACACTTCCACTTCTTGCACACAACATCACCACTCACTCAAAGCATATTTTACTAGATACTTGAAACCGTAGTATGGTCTTCTCCCTGTGCCCAAAAACGATCTAGGGGGATCAGAAGGGATTCATTTGTTTAGTGTAAATAATTTGGTCACACCACTTTTAACAATGAGGTTGGCCTATGAACCCAACCTCAAAGCCTACTTTCACATCCCAAAAGCAACCATAAACAACACATTTTTAACTTCCACCTGAGGAACACCAAAATAAAATTGTAGTCTAAGTTATGATTTTGTGGATAGGAGTCCAAATAACTCCCCATTATCCTTTTCTCATTGAAACTTAGAAGTTGCGAAATAGGGTACCAAAATCTCCCAATCAAGCATTCCTACACCATAATGCAGGGAAACACCCATGAAGGGTCAAATACTGAGGTCTAGTTGTTCTGTGTGTATCTCCTTGGGTCACCCAATCCTTGGAAATCATCCATCCCATGACCCATTTATGAGGCCAAAAATATGAATGTCGTTCTTGATTGAGGTAAATTATTGGTCAAACATAGGATTTATCTACCCAGGTGGAGGTTGTGGGATGAAATCACACCTTAATCATATATTGAATGCTTGTTTGGAAATATCACCAGTAATTTCGGGATATTCCCCCTTCACCCCTCATTATAATTGATTGTTCATACCTTCACTATATCCTCTTTCGATAGATTCATGCCCCATTGTTGAGTGCTTTTGGAATTCTTAGTTATTTTTTAGAGGAAGGACGATAGGTATATTAGGACACATTCATTTTATTTTATTCACTGATGCAGATAAAACCATTGACCATATTACATTGTTACTTTATTTATGTATGATTTCCATCATTTGATTACACACAATTTTAAAATTCATTGTTGAGATAGTTTTCAAAAAACTTGTTCCTTTAGTTCTTCTCTCCACCACTTGAAAACATTCACATATAGTCCAAAACCATAGGGGAACCACAACATCCCTATCGGTCTCGATGTTTGAGAAACCTCCCCCCAATTTTTGGAGGTGTCCCAAATTTAGCCGACACATCAACATAACCTTCACACACACACCAGTGAGTGCCACTATTTTAGGATTATCTTTGCTTGGATCCACCTTTCTAGGCACCACTATCCAGAAAAATCCACCCATATTGTATCCCTTCCTCTTTATGAATGGACTCTCCAACCATCAACCACCAAGGCAGGACCACAAAACCTATCATATATAACCCCATCCTCTTTTTTCCATTTAGGGAAAATTTGGGCCCGCTCTCCTAGTTATATTGGTCATCAACCACACACAACGAGTAAGAAGAGAAACACCCACTATCGGTGCCAATGGCAGGGGGGAAATGCTTGTATAGATGTGTTGGCCCTTAGTTATGGAAGCAAGCAAAGATCGAGGAAGAAGAGCGAAGTACAAACTGCGTGGAAGGAACATTAACTGAGAATGGTTCGAAGTGGTCAAAGAAGCAAAAAAGAAGGAGCGAAGTAAAGGAAAATATATCCATTGTGAGAGAAGATCAAGGAAGACAAATTAGCAAAGAAGATGGATCAGGGACAATGCAACAAGGGTTTTGACACCTAGAAGTTTTCTATGTAATGTATAAATAAAGGTCTAGAAGACTTGGGAGGGTTCGTTCGAAGCTAGATTATGTTGTTGATGTTGATTTATTAGTGTTTTTGCGTGAGAGAAGTATTGTGTTGTGAGAGAATTCTTGTATTGCAAGATCTTCAACTGGGTGCAAAGATCAACCCTATAGCTGGGTGCAAAGGGAGGGGAGAGAATAAGAGAAAGAGAGACATAGATATTCAAGCTAAGTGCACATATATAACTGTATGTTTCCATCTAATATATAAAGAAACATAGTTCTGTGGATGTAGCCCTAGGGAGAGGGTGAACTATGTATATCTGGTTGTTCTTTGTGATTGATGTTGTGTTATTTGTTATCTATTATACGGTTATTGCATTATTGTGTTAGATCAGAGATATCTCTTGCATAGTAGGCTTAAGAAAGATAAATAATACTAGATTGTTGTATGTTGTTTCCCTGGACCCACTTTGAATTTGCTCTGGTTGTAGAGACCCGTGTCCTACAACCCCCTATTGCTACCTCGGGTGATATTGTATCTGTTTCACAGGTGTTGCCAAAAGGGCCAGTAGTTAGGGCTTGTTGGTGCACTGTTGAAGCGTTGAATCCTGGGTTTTCCCCTGTGACAACAAATGGTCATGTTGTCGGGACTGAGATCTTCTTGAGGGAATGTCAAGGTGGTTTCCATCGAAGACAAAAATTCAGAAGTGGATAGAAGAACAAGAGAAGGAATTCGCCGAAGCTAAAAAAAAAGCCCTAGCATTAATACAAAATACTAGTTGGGAAGGTACATCTTCACCGACATACATGAGATTTTCTTTGGAGCAATTCATAAAGAGATATATGAGTGGTTAGCTAGATTATAAGATACACAGTTTGAAATCGGATCTAGACCACCTGTGGTTTGGACGTCGACGCTGATCAAGAAGGTCAAGAGAATTGATAACACCATGTCAAGAGAAATAGATCACTGATTTGATAGAACTATTGGAGGGTACATTATTGAGTTTTCTATTAACAAAGTAGAGTCATCTAGCCAAGCAGAGAGATATTTCTTTAAGGGACCTAGAGGAAAAATTTTACACTTTTTGAAGTTGAAGATCAAGATGCTATTGCATGAGAAGGACATCTTGAAGATACAGTAATCGGTCGGATTGAAAATATAATGTTCAAGAACTCAGACAGTGACAGTGACACAAAGGTTGGACACACGCATAGTGGGAGAACATTCAAAGAAGTCCCTTTGGTGAACCTGTTTGAGAAGAATCACGAACCATTAGCAAGGGACGAAGGGTTCTGCAGTGGAGAGGAAGAAGAGCTATTGAATGAAGAACATTTAGATTCCGCTAGGGCAGAGGAGAGGAATACTGAATAACCTCACCGAGAAGAATCAGTAACTTCAGGGACTGTGCCTACCGTCGAAGTAAGTAATACTACTCCTCCTGTTTTTTTAGCATCATTAAGTAACCAGAGTAGTCAGAGTTATCAGAGCACTTAGAGAACTATTACCAACAGTTCAGTACATACTCAGTCAAGAAACCTAGGAATATCTATGGAAGATGAAATGAGGTTACATATATTTAAAGGAGATGGATCTGAAGATCCTGATCAACACTGGTTCTTATGCGAAGTTATATGGAGTATTAAGAAAGTCAATGACGAAGCTTTTAAGAGAGCTCAGTTTAGTACTACTTTGAGAGACCACACACTAAGTTGGTACATGAATTTTGTTAAAGGAACTGTACAACCTAAACCACTAAATGATATCAAGACTGTGTTGAGTACAAAATTCAAGAAATCCAAGTTGGAGTCACTGAACCTGTGTGGGAATTTGATCAGAGGTTTAAGACCTTGACAAGCCATTTGAACTTTTAGATTCCAGACGAGAAGAATAAGGAATGGTTCATTGCTGCCCTATTACCACACATCAGAGTTTCTATGATGCAACATAAGGTAACTTCACAGGCTGAGGCACTGGAGATTGCCATGAAACTAGAATCAACCCCTATGGGAGAATCCAACTTAAGTATGAGTCAAATTTTGAGTCAGCTAACTAGCTTATTTTTGCAAGTTGAAGATAAGAAGAAAGAAAAGGGAAAAGATAAAAGAGAATATATATGGTGTATTAGATGTAAATAGGAGGGCCATAAAAAGGAGCTTTGTCCCCTATTTAATGAGTACTTGGCCTACCCTTTGAATCAGGTTACTTGACCCTGGTGTGAGGTATGTAGAAATAGACATCGCCCTGGTGAATGTTATTACATGCAAAAATATGTTCAGACACCTACCAATATTTACTGCACATTCTGTAAATATGTGGGGCATGATGAGAAGGATTGTAGGGCTTATGACCTCTTGCATGAAATGTCAAGGGACACATAAAAAATTCAAGGAGAGATGCAGAAGTAGGGAAATGCTACACAGTTTAATTCCCCAGGAAGAGGAAACTTCAACCCTCACAATGGATTCATAGGAAGAGGACGAGGAGGAGGCATGGGTCAAGGTAGAGGTCAGATCATTTGTTATAACTTTTGGTGTCTAAAGATGTCCTAAAAACAACCTTAGTTTAACATTAATTTATCAACCCAAAGATTCGTCTTTTATCTCAAGAATATCAACAAAGTCTATGAAGGTAGCCTAAAATCGTGTAGCTAAACCAAATATGAGTTCATCAACAATCAAGTTCCTCAAACGTTCACCAAAGATCCTAAGAACTAAATGGAATTGAAATTTGATTACTAAGATGTTTTAAAATGGAAAAGAACTAATTAATCTATTGAATTCACTTAACTAAAAAGAAATAATTGAATCTAAGTAAAGACTTGCAAGATTAACTATCAATTACGAATTCTGATTACTGGAAAGGAAATAACGAATTACTCTATCTACAGAAAGAAACAAAAATTGCAATCTTAATCGGAAAGGACAACTAATGTAACTTTAACCGAAAGGAACAACTAATGTAACTTTTACCAAAAGGAACAACTATTGTAAATTTAATCGAAAGGAACAACAATTGTAAACCTAAGGAAAAGGAACATCGTGGATGAAAATATGAGGAACTGTCAAGCAACAAATTCAGAAATGGAAATCATAACGGCAATCATTAATAATTGATGGAAATGTTTGTCTTCTATACGCAAACAATCATAAAATCATTAATACACTTATGCATTTATCCTTGGCTATTGTAAAAGAGATCTGAATCACAAAATAGAAATCAAACTTTGAACTGATACAATTACAGAACGAGACAGTAGCTCCTTCAGACTGGGCCCTCGATCTTCAAAAGTACTGCTACAAGAAACTCAGAGCACGGAAATGATAAAAACACTCAAAACTTTCATTGGTTCCATGGCTGGTAAAACATTTACAAAAACTGCCTGCGCATAGCAATTTTGACTCTAAATACTTGAATGCGTTTTTTCCTCTCCATTTTTTGGATCTATTACCCTCTTATATATTACAATAGTTTGGGTAAATCAAGCTATCTTGAGTATCAAAAGATCCTCAGGATTGCTTTACTATTATAAAATTACAATATAGAAAATGCATTATTTTCAAAACTTCTTTGCACCTAAAAAGTCGTCAACCTCCAATAGCTTGCGCATAACCAAAATCTCTTTGGTTATCTTTGACAGTTATTTATCCAATTTTGCAACAAAATCAACCATTCCAATCGTAATTTAGAGTCTATTTAATAAAACTTCAATAACAACCCTAAGAGACATATTAATCATGTTCTTTTCTATTTATCCCTAACTATCTGAAGAATCAATCAAAATGATATCATGAACTGTGGGAAAAAGGAAGATATTTATATCTTTTTCATAACCCAACATACCCCCCAGCTTACCTTCTTGCATGTCCTCATGCAAGTTAGAGTATTTCATGTAAACCAGTTATACTATAGGGAGGAAAATTTGGTTCACCAGGTCTCCTGAAACCATGGTTTCTTTTGATTTAGTCAAAAGCGATGTCCTGTCTCTTTTTATTAATTTGATAATCCTTCTGGTAAACTTCTGGAGGAAACCAGAGGAGAGGGGGTTATACCTGCATCCCATCCAAGCAGGTCCTTCCTCCTGGAGTAGTCTAGCATATCTTTCTACTCTGAAGGTTGCTGCAAAGAAATTCCTAAATCCAAAGGGTTCTCTACTTTTAACCTCATCAGAGGATGCATCCCATCTTAGCTTGGAAGCAGCGAGAGATTCTTACTTGAATTCTCCAAAATATGTGATACCTGAGTGGATGACATGTAAATGGATAGGAGCCAATGAGTCCACAACCTTTGCCCTTTTCATGAAGGTCTTGTGTTGCATGATGGCTGGGAAGGATTTTGGAGGCTCTCCTCTAATCCAAAGATCTAAACTAGTTTCCCTATTTATGAACATTTTGTGAGCCTTACCCCATCTGACCTGGTTCTTAGTAAAGGACAGGAATGCCTGGAACTGTATGTCCCCTATGAAGAGGCCAGGGTTGTCTCCTCTAACTTCTTCCAAAATGAGATTATGGAAATATAATTCACACAGAAGGTATTGTACCTTCTCTACCTGATCTCTGAAACATGAAATAAATTTTGGAATAGTGGAAAATGAAATGGGTTTACTTGCTCTAATGGCCTTCACTCTCAACAATAGATACCATTCCAGCAAGAATAAAACATAATTAGTGGCAGGGGATCTGCAATTGATGGCATCAGAGTAGACATCACATATGTGTTTGATTTTCTCCAAAGCTTCTTCTAATTGGGTTGTCACCTTTTTGATCTTCCCTTCAGCTCTGGTAAGCACAACATAAGTCTCACCCTTTGTTGCTATCATGTCCTTCAAATCTTTAATAGCCCTTTGATATTCAGTCCTAGTTACCATTTCATGTTGGTGCTGGACCAATGCTTGTTGTGCTTGTGTAAGTTCTTCTTTTAGTCTATCGATGATGACACTCTTTGCTTGAGATTGAGATGCTTGGTGTTATTCCATAGCACTCATCTCTTCCCTGGATTGAATCAATGCTTGTTGGGCTTGTCCCAATTCTTCTTTTAGCTTATCAATGATGGCACTCTGTGCCTGAGATTGGGATGCTTGATATTCATTCATTTCTTCTCTGGAGTGAATTAATGCTTGTTGGGTTTGTGTAAGCTTTGCTTCCAGTCTATTCATGATAGTAATCTGTTCCTGAGACTGCACTATTATCGTCAGTAATTCACCTCTATTTTGAGTCAGAGTTTGCTGAGACTACAATAGTTCTTCCTCTAGTCTCCTAATAGTAGCATTTTGCTCGAAAAGTTGAGTTGTTTCCTCTAAAATCAGAGTGTTTGTTTGTATCTCAGTATCAACCATCTCTTGTGTTTCTACAGGAATTACATCTTCATCCTGAACTACTGCTTCTTCTACCATTAATTCCTCAGGATCTATCTATATTCCTACAGAAGTTGTACTAGTTGCTTTCTTAGGAAGAGGATTTCTTCCTTGCATTCTGCCCTTTTTGTTTTTCTTTCTTCTGTGGATCTTGTCTGCTAGTTCTAACTGTTTCCTCAATTCCTTGATAATCTCCTTGAGTTTTCCCACCTTCTACTTTAATACCAGAACCCTCTTAGCCTTTTTCTTCAACAATTTGTTTTCTTTCTTTAATTTCCTAATTTATTTCTGGCTTTTGGATGATTTCTGTTTATGAGGGATCTCGAGGTCTTCTTCATTTCATCCAACAGATGGTTGTCCCTCTTTTCCTTCCAAGTGCTCTGGTTGTCCAAGAGGGTCTCTTGTTTCAAAAAGAAATTCCTCCTGTGCTGTGTCGTCTGGAAAAGACATTTCAATGTCAGGAAAGTCTTTAGTTGGTTTTGAAGAGGAGGCTGGTTCTGGTTCTTTTTCCAGATTATGTTCATCTCTGTCAGTTAAGGTTCCTAAATTCCCCAAAACCTGAGCCATTTCTATCTCATATCTCTTCAAAAAGTGTCTTGTCAGGTGCTCTATTGTAGGTTGGGTGTCTCCCTGATTATCCTTTTGTGCTATCTGCTCTGCTTGCTCAATTTCTTAAACATTTTCCTGTAAAGTTTGTTCTATGAAAGTATGAAGTTCTTTAGGGTTCTCTGTTGCATCCTGAATTGCTTCAGTTGTTTCCTAAATTTGTTTGCTTCTCTTCCTTGTCCTAGGGGGGGATCTAAGAGAAACCATTATTCTCTTTGTTGGTTGTGGAGCTTGATTATCTTCCTGATTTAGAGGTCCTTGCTTTCAGCCGTGTTTATACCCCATGAAGTATTTACACCCTAGAAGTATGTACACTCTTCCACGCGGGGGAGTGCAGAGGGGGGGTACCCCCTCTGCGGGGTCCGGGGGCAAAGCCCCTGAAGCAAAAATTGCCTTGTAAAAGTATATTGTAATTTCATTGTAAATCTGGACCGTTCATTATAAGGTCGCAGATCTAGCGGTAGAGATTATGTTAGGGTTTTTTGCTCTAGAAGGCAACCCTCTTTTATGAGGGAAATTTATTGCGGCTATGGATGATGGAGAATATTGTATTCTGAGAGAGGAGACTGTGAGAAAAAGAAGAGGAAGTTACAACGCGTTTTGTTGTAGGTTGTATCCCTTCATTTGTTGGATAATAATAAAGGAAGGACCTGGCAATTTCTCTGGTGGACGTAGCCCACACTGGGTGAACCACGTAAATTTGTGTCTCTCTTGTATCATGTGTCTTCTGTGTTTTGTTTCTGCATTTGTTTTATTTTATTGCTCCGCGGTCTTGTTTTTTCTAACAACTGGTATCAGAGCGTAAGGTAACTCGCAGGAAAAGAGGGTTCCTGGTTCGAGTGGGAG
>ML814432.1:43182-79796 GCA_009831015.1 Picea engelmannii | reverse complement strand
GAAAAGTAGATGTTCAAATAGGCAAGAAAAGAATTTGCAAGAGAACATGCTTATTCATCTAAGGCACAACCATAAGTGAGAGAATGTGGAATGCCTCTGGCATTTGGTCAGTCTGCCTCGACTGGAGAAGGAAAAGAGGTAAGAAAGCTTGTGGATTTCTTATATACTTGCATTAATTTGATTAAGGATGAAAGAGTTGTGCAATAACTACAACACTTGATCAGACAATATGAGATAGGAAGGGTAGATCCTCTGTTGAATAAAGAATTACATCAAGTATATAGAAAGAGAAGGACAAACAAGGAACTACACCTTAATGCTCATATTGGAGACTACAACATAGATTATGTGGTCCTCGACTTATGATTAGAAGTCAATGTTATGACGAAGAAGACCTGGGCACTGATGGAAAAACCTAAGTTGATTTACTCTCCTATCAGGCTCAGGATGGCTAATCAACAGACATTAAGCCCCTTTAGAAGACTAGAGCCTATACCTATGGACATCGATGGGGTAAGGATGTTTGTAGACTTCGAAGTGATTGAGATAGTTGATGATAGTTTCCCTTATCTTGCGTTGTTAGGAATTGATTGGGCTTTCAACAACTCGATTTTTGTTGACTTAAAGAAAAAAAGAATGACATTTAAAGGTGATGGAATTAGGGTCATCGCACCTCTTGATCCCGATGAAGGTCACATATACACATAACCTATCAGAGAAGAAGACCATGCTTATGAACTAGAGAATATATATAAATTGATAGGAATACAACAATAGTACATTAATCCTACAACAAATGGAAATTTAAGCTGGAGAAGTGAAAGTGCATGCTCATCAAATTCAGAAGAAGCATTGGAGAACTGGTAGAATAGAATGTATGAAGTTTCTGCATGGAGGTGTGCCATATTGACCAGAGAGGTTCGTTGGATTGGCACAGAAGTAAGTAATCTTACCACATTTGATGGTTTAAATAATTTAGAAACATTCTTATTGGAATTTGAAGAAATTGTACCAGTACAACAGAGGTTGTTGGCACTAGATGAAGCCTTAAAGAAACGTCAACAAGATGGTGGGGAACACACAAGAAGAACATTATGGAGTGGGTAAAATGTTTCACTTTGATGAAAGTGCTCTTTTCCGACCAAGTCGAAGGATGCAAAGTTCGATACATAGGCCAGAGATGTCCGAAGGACCATGTGCGGAGTTGTGAGGAGGCTTGGAGAATCATTCCTAAAGAACAGTGGGTGCATAAGTTCATTAACACTTTGGATACTATGCCTAGCAACTGGTATCTTCAAGAAGAAATGAACCTCACCACTTTATACTGGTACAGTATGACTCATAACTTTATAGCTACATTTTTATTTGAATGTCAGTACCCCACAGTTGATCGGGCTTTACAAGTTGTAAGAATTTTTTTTTTTGAGGAGGCACCTAACCTCCCTTTGGAGCAAGAAGAAGATGAATGGACTGCACCTCTTCAGAAATTATAGGGTTGTTACAATATCAATGTTGATGAAGCTGATGATCCTAGGAATGTGAACATCACAGAAATTGAAGGATAGAGAGACATAGAAGGGCCAGGGATTGAACTACCTTTCATTGGATAGCCAATTAAAATCAAGAAAGTTAATATTGGAACAAAGAAAAAACCTAAGTTGGCCAACATTGGAGATTACTGGGATGATGCCATTATTGATAAGATTACAAAATTACTGCATGAATATCAGGACTTGTTTCCAACCAAGTTCATAGACATGAAGGGTATTAAAGGGCCCATGGCAGAAATGAAGATCCCTTTGAAACCAGATGCAAGGCCAGCCAAGAAGAGACCCTACAGATTGAATCCCAAGTATAAGAAGAAAGTTAGGATTGAATTAGATAAAATTTTGGAAGCAGGAATTACATAACCCATTGAACAATCAGAATGGATTAGCCCTGTGGTGGTCTAGGATAAGAAGTCGAGAGATATCAGAATTTGTGTATATTTAAGGAAACCGAATGATGCATGTTTACATGATCCATTCCCTACACCGTTTACTGATGAAGTGCTAGATAATGTAGGAGGACATAAAGTTTACTCCTTCACAGATGGATTTTCAGGTTATCACCAGATTGAGATTGCTAAGGAAGATAGACATAAGACCACATTTGCAACATAATGGAGTTATTTCCAGTACACTATGATGCCTTTCAGATTGAAGAATGCACCAACCAACTTTTCCAGGTTGGTGGTCGAAGCATTCAAGGAATTTTTACATTAATTTTTGGAAGCATATTTTGATGATTGGAATTTTTTTAGATTATTGAAAAATCATATTGAATGTTTGAGACTAATGTTGGATAAGTGAAGGAAATGTCAGATTTCCATAAACCTGAACAAGTGCATATTCCTTTCACCTTTTGGAGTATTACTGGGACACATTGTATGTAAGCAAGGGTTGTTGGTAGATCCTTCCAAGATTTCCATCATTGTTGATCTACCTCCCCCTACTTCGGTTAGACAGCTATGCATTGCGCTGAGACATAATGGTTACTACATAAAGTTTATCAAGGGCTATGCAAAGATAACAACACATATGAAAAAGATTTTAAATAAATATCGTCAGTTTCAATGGTCAGAGGAATGCCAGAAGAGCTTCGACACACTAAAGAAGAAAATGGTTACTGCACCTATTCTGGTTTTCTCAGATTGGAGTAAGGAATTCCATGTTCATTTCGATGCTTCATCTATTGCGTTAGGAGCAGTGTTATCACAACCAAGAGCAGGAGATATTGACCACCCGCTAGCCTTTTCTAGCAGGAATCTCTCTACAGCTGAAATAAACTATACAACTACCGAAAGAGAAGGATTAGCTACGGTGTATGTGCTGCAGAAGTTTAGACACTACTTGTTGGGAGGACATTTTAAGATGTTCACTGATCACTCTGCATTGAAATACTTAGTCAACAAGCCAGTGTTGGGGGGAAGAATATGCATATGGCTACTGTTATTCTAGGAATATGATTTTGAKATTGTGGTCAATCCAGGGAGAATGAACAAGGGCCCTAACTACTTGTCTAGGTTAGAACACGGAGAGGAACCTATMAGTTTGGAGGAAACACTACCAGATACACAATTGTTGGCCATCAGAAAATTTGATGATCACTTCGTTGAGATATTCTAGTACCTATCTATAGGAATGGCACCCCGCGAGTATACAATCATTCAGAAGAAACAACTGGTAGTTCGYRCTGCAGATTTTTCACTTATAGCTGGACAACTATATAAGATGGGACCAGATGAGATTTTTAGGAGATGCGTTATGGAGGCTGAAATACCACTGATTCTGGAAGAAGCACATGAAGGCATCATAGGAGGACATTATGCATGGAAAGCAACAATGCAAAAGGTTCTTAGAGATAGCCTCTGGTGGCCCACTTTACACAAAGATGCTAAAGAATACTATAGAGCCTACGATGTATGCCAGGGAGTGGGGAAACCTTCCAGAAGAGATGAGATGCCTTTATCACCTCAACTAACTTTACATACATTTGAGAAATGGGCCATTGATTATTTGGGACCTATCAACCCACCAAGAAAGCGCATAGGAGCTCGATACATCATCACTATGACATAGTATTTGACCAGATGGGCAGAAGCAAGAGAAATTAAGGATTGTAGTGAAAATATAGATGCACGATCCATATTTGATGATATCATAACTAGAATTTGATGGAAAAATATCCTCATGAATGATCAAGGCACACACTTCATCAACAAAACTATTTAAGCCTTGACTCAAGAATTTGAGGTTCACCATCAGAAGAGAACGCCATACCACCCACAAGCGAATGGTATAGTTGAAGCTTTCAATAAGATATTGGAGACAACGCTGATGAAGATTTGTAGTGTGAATATAGATGATTGGGATTTGAGAGTGTCAATAGTGTTATGGGCCTATCGAACCATTTGCAAAAAGATAACAATGCAGACTCCCTTTAAGTTAGTTTATGGCCTGGAAGCAGTGGTACCTATGGAATATTCAGTTCCTAGCTTAATAATTGTAGTGTTTACATATATGGATGACACATACGCTATGAAAGACAGGCTTGTGCATTTGGTGGAACTAGTGTAAGATATGTTTATTGTAGGATTTCATCGGCAGGTACATAAAGAACGAGAAAAGGCCTACCATGACAGACATATCAAGAAGAAAGAATTTAAGCAAGGAGATTTGGTATTGGTATATGATAGTAAGTTCATGAAGCATCTAGGGAAGCTTAGGACACATTGGCTTGGGCCATATCAGGTTGCCTATGTTATAGAAGGAGGATCTACGCAGTTGAATACTTTGAATGGAGAACGGAAGGAAGGTTTGGTTAATGGGAGTCGATTGAAACTATACTATGACAACCAACTGCCTCCCATCTCTCAGTAAAAATAAAGGAAGAAGGGTATAGGTTCCAGGTGCAATTGAAACTAGGTACCAGACACAGAAAAGAAAGTCTACAGACAACAGGGAGGGACAGAGCAGAAAGAACAGGCTGCTCCACACAGTCTACAGTCGAAGTGTTACCGAAGGTTCAACCCTGCAGTGACTTGGGACAAGTCACAAGTGAGTGTTGGGGCCCTGTTGGCCCTTGGTTATGGAAGCAAGCGGAGATTGAGGAATAAGAGTGAAGTACAAACTGTGCGGAAGACATAGTAATTAAGAACAAGTCAAAGTGGTCAAAGAAGAAGAAAAGAAGGAGCGAAGTAAAGAAAAAGCTATCCATTGTGAGAGAAGATCAAGGAAGACAAATCAACAAAGAAGATGGACCAGGGATAAATCAACAAGCGGAAAACACCATCAATGAGTGCTTTGGATCACCTCGTGAAAAAGAAGGAAGAAAAATATGGTGAAGCCCTTAAAGCATGGGTTGCGTGGGACCTAGGTTTTTGACATCTAGGGTTTTGGATCTAGGGTTTTGACACCTAGACTTTTGCTATGTAATGTATAAATAAAGGTCTAGAAGACCTGGGATGGTTCGTTCAAAGCTGGATTGTGTTGTTGATGTTGATTGATTAGTGTTGTTGCATGAGAGAAGTATTTTGTTGTGAGAGGATTCTTGTATTGCAATATCTTCAGCTGGGTGCGAAGATCAACCCTATAGATGGGTGCACAGGGAGGGGAGAGAATAGGAGAAAGAGAGAGAGAGATATGCAAGCTAAGTACGCAGATAGAACTGTATGTTTCCATCTAATATATCAAGAAATGAAATTCTATGGATGTATCCCTAGGGATAGGGTCAACCACATATATCTAGTTGTTCTGTGTGATTGATGTTGTGTTATTTTTTATCTGTTATATTGTTATTGCATTATTGTGTTAGATCAGAGATATCTCTTGTGTAGTAGGATTAAGAGAGATAAAGAATACTAGATTGTTGTGTGTTGTTGTCCTGGATCCACTTTGCATTTCCTCTAGTTGTAGACACCTGTTTCCTACAACCCCCTATTGCTACTTCAGGTGAGACTGCATCTGCCTCGCAAGTGTTGCCGAAAGGGCCAATAGTTAGGTCTTGTTGGTGCATTGTTGAAGTGTTGAATCACGAGTCTGCCCCTGTGCCAACAATATGGGGTCACTCATAGTTCCCACCATAAATAAAATCAAAACAAGTATAGATGTACCAACCATACATGGACTAATCAACCTTGTCCATTTTGTGAGATCTATGGTCACCCAACCCATCACTTCCCTGAACTCACTCCAGAGCTAGTCGAAGCAGTTCATTTTGAGTGCATGCGACACAATAAACTTAATAGTTCTTCTTAAACTACTTAGATGTCCCCCCTCCCCTAGAATGTAACCATTAATCCATCAATTAAGGTTCCATGCACCTCAACATCATTTGTTACCCCTCACATGGGTAACCCCTGCTCACACCCAATATACCTCATGACTGAGGCTAATTCATGTAGATTTGGGGGAACCCCTTCCACATATAGTACCAAAATGTCTACTAGACCTTATTATTGTAAGGAAAATAGAAGTGTATACCCACACCCATCACGAGCCATCACCACTGATTGGGATCAACTTATCCAAGCACGACTGCAATCTTCTACCCCGTTTCAATTAAGGGTCATCGTTAAAAACCGTATGGTTTGTCGGTGTATAATAGATTATGGGGAATCCTAATGTATTATGTCTCCATCATCTTGGAAACAACCAGGCTCCCCTACTCTTACCCATCGATGACTAAGTTAAGAGCCTTTGATGGTAGACTTTGTTCCCCCTTAGGGATCTTCCTGAATCTCCCCATTTAGTTAGGTGGTAAGATTGTTTTGATCAATGTTGTTTTCATGAATGCTCCGATGGATTACAATATTATCCTAGGCCTTGATTTCATCTATGCCATGAATTTTGTGGTGTCTTCACTCTTTTGAGTCATGATGTTCCCACATGAGAGACACATCAACACAATCGATCAACTCTCCTACATTGATCCCACCCCACAAGATTCTTAGAATATAATCTCACATCATGTTGCTCACATAGAGTCCATGCACTATGTGTCCATTGCCACTTGTCATTCAACATCCACTCCCCTTAAAAATGATCCCATGAATATAGAACCACCTCCTCACCACTTGGGCTTGGAGGATTGATGGATTCCTTCATCCTTGGGGGAATCCATGAATGTTTCTTCCCCCAATACACAAAGAAACCATGAACTCTCAACCACATTCTTCCCAGAAGATGAATAATTATTTGATTCCACTACTTTTTTCAATGATTCTAGCAATAACCTCCATCTAGGTTCTTCTATCGACTGTTGGCAAGGTCCTAACAATTCAATTGGTGCACCCTATAATATTATCTCCCTTGATAAGGTCATTACTCCATATCAAATAAGATCATCTCTTATCACTAATAGGTATGTCATGGACTCCAGTTCCATGATGACTAATCATGCCCATATAGAATATGTTGCCACATAGTTTAAAGTCCCAAACCTCCTAATATATATTACACAAAATAATGGATCTGATGCACTGTTTTAGATCCTCTTTTATGAATGTACAAATTTAAACTTCCTACTATTTTACCTTTGGTCCATAATATTGGGTATTTGGAAACAACCCTTCCCTTGGTCCTCATATCATAATAGAGGGGGAAATACCACTTCCCACCTTGGTCCCATAAGACCCATCTCTCGAAAAAACACAAACTCACAGTATACCCTTAATGGGAACCATTATAGAACCACATTGTGTCCAGTTCCCCCAGACATCATGCAATTACAATCCACATGGCCTAATCAGAATGATCCACCAAGATAGTTTTATTACTTCTTGTGGAAAGGCCCCCTTAGCCTTGGTCATTTTTAGTTACCCCCATAGGGGAAACACAACCTTCATCAGGGAATGCCTTTTCCAGGAAATCATTGTTTCATGGCCTCCCCTAGGGAGGGAATTATTTGGGAACCCATGGTTCCCTAGCTGTTACACATTATTTTCATCATCCCTATGACCGTTAATGATGTAAATCTATCTGTTTCCTTAAGAAGGGTCAATAATCTGAATTCCTAAAGAAAGAAGGGAGAAGAACTTTTCCTGAGAGAAGAAGTTGTGTTTTCCTTTGTAAAAACCCTATTTTGGAGGATTTCCGCAGGCTGCTATATATGCAGGGTGTGGAAATGCCTAATTTCCGCACCTTCCTCTATAGCTAGGGTGTGGAGTTTCTGTAGGATGCACTATAGATAGGGTGCAACGACCTCTGTACGTGGGAAAAAATGATCATTTTCTTGATGCTTCTAGAAGGAGAAGCTTCTATGATGAGGTGGCCTCTGAGTGGTTTGGATCTTACTCTCTTTCATGATTTAGTGGGATCATCCTAACCTCCTCACCTTATCCTCTTCAACTTATAAAAGGAGAGGAGTTCTCATAGAGAAATTTAGCTTGATTGAGTTGGATTGAGCTTGGGAAATTTGTGTTGGCTTTGATCTTTGCTTTGTCAAGATAGATTGTGAGTAGCTATCAGATACACGGTCTCAGAATCCATTGGAGAAACAAGTGTGTGGGAAGCAAGGAACTGTTGGAAGGAACCTAACGACATCAAGGCATCTAGTTGTATCTTTCTTCCACATTATATAATACATTGGCATGTTTCTTTCTCATAAAATCATTCTTGTTTTATTACATGACTCCTTGATCACATGTTTAAGTTTTCATTGAATCTACTATTGTTTCTTTCACTTTGGTTGGTTTGTGTTATTGTAGATTTGATCCCACAAGAGCACCAGAGCGAAGCAGGGACAACAAAGATACAAGGAAGCGATATATTAAGGTATGCCATCCATTCCTTATTTGGTGGTAAATCCAATGATTGTAACTTAGGGAAAGCGTCATGTCCTGTCTTGTTTTGTTCTAGATCTAGGTGGATCTAGGGAGATTAGTTTATGTCCACATTTACCGATCTATCCCATAACACTAGCCTCCTTCATGGAGTTCCTTTTCCAGGAACTCATTGTTCCATGACCTCCCTTAGGGATTTTTTTGTTTGGGAACCCATGGTTCCTTGGTCTCCTTCAAGGAGTTCCTTTTATAGGAGCTCATTGTTTCGTGGCCTTCCCTAGGGATTTCATTGTTTGGGAACCCATGGTTCCCTAGCCTCCTTCAGGGGGTTCCCTTTTCTAGTAAATCATTGTTCCCTACCCTCCTTTAGGGATTACCTCTTTTAGTAACTCATTGTTCCTTGGCCTCCTTCTGGGGGAACCCACAATTTTCATCAAGGAAACATTTTTACCACCATTGTTAAAAACACATGTATGCTTGTTCACTATCATTTCTATCAAATAACTATTATATTTTCTTTATCATCAAATATTTTTCGCGTCGGGTATTTGTTTTTTTATGTGCAAATACTTGTTAAGAAGACTTACAACTCATTAAATATTGGTCGTCCCACAACCCCTTCAGGTATATGTTCGGCACTGGAATTTAATAAATCCCTCTGTAAATAGTTTCATATTCCAGTCATCCCTTTCAACATAAACCTTTAGGATCCCCACACCCGACTCTACGGTACCATCACCTCCATTGTATTCATGTATTGTCAACATGTAGCATTCTCACCTCCATGAGTTTTCCCATATATATTTACCCCTTTGCATATTGACACTCATGATTTTCTATCCATTAGGCTCGGGAGTCCTGGTAGTGTTACACCCCAGAGTAAGAAACTCATACTTGTTCCTCATCATCATGCTAACCACCCCATTATGGATTCACACATCATGTTTTTGGTTAAATTAAATGCACATTTTCATTATCATTAACCCTCCATATCACCCAACATCAATTGTTGATCTTCATTTTCATCCTCCATCCATCTACCTGATATATAAACCCACCCATGGCCCCCCCACCCTTCATCAATTACATTCCCCTACTTGTGCCCCATGAGGCTAGGCCATACTTCACTAGGGAACCCATTTCTGTAAGTGTACTTTCAACCCAATCATTGTTTATTCAATTGGTAATTATATAAATCACATTTCAAATTCCAGCAAGTAGAATAGATTTGAGCCATTGTAAATGATGGCATATTTTTCCTTGGCACACATCAACCCATGTCACCCTTAGTTGGGTCAGTCCCCTTTCATCACCATCTTTGCAAAGATATTCATATCATGACCCAAATACTAACTATTACCGACACCCCCATCCCAAATATGTGTATTTCTCCCTATCATACATTCCTTTGTAGTCTCACCTATTCAACATAGTTTACCCAATATCTGGTCATCCCCATGACACCAGATCACGTTTTATGGTTGATTCCCTCCCTCCATTTTCCCCCAACCAAGGGAAATTCTTGAGTCCCATACATATTGAACGTCATTCATGTCACCATTTTATCCATATTCTCCTCCATTCAATCCATGATACCACTTTGATCAACTCAATGCCAAGAAGACCTTTTCTTCTTGCAGTTGCACCCCTTCCCCGTCGATGTCAGCACAAGTTTCTAGGAATATGGAAATATCTTGGCTCTCAACCCCTTATTATTGAGTAGTCTCAGATGACACAAAAAGAGCCCTCATTTATTTCTGATGTCGTTTACCCCCATGAAATTAAAATCTAAAAATGTTTCATGTTATAGTGGGTGTTACTATGCAACCGTTGCAGTTTTTAGTAATCATCAGAGACCTATGAATTTGCTAGGCCATCAATGCCTCTAAGGGGTTCATACCTTGATTCATATCATGTTCAGTAATATGAACCATCATCCACCATTTTTTGACTCCCCTGAGGGCCTGTAGACATCTCCTTCATAACAAATATTCAGTTTCCATCATTTCATTTATGGTTTCATAACACGAGCATGGGGCATGACTGCCTCATTTTTACACCTTTTTATTTCCGTTTTTGGAGAATATTGGTCCCATTCAAAATCCCCTTTTCCTCCAATGGATCACTCTCACAGTTCTATGGAAATTTCAACAAAATAAACATCGATGTATTTTGTCTATACGTAGGCTCAAAACCTCACACATCATGGGGAATTTATTATCACCAAACAATTTATCATAGAAATACAGGCAATGGATGAAGAAAAAATCATCACAAACATAACATACTTCCAATATTTACAGAACCAATTCTAGCAAGATAACCAAAACTATGTAAAAGAACCACAAATTTGTGTGCACTTCCAACAAACTCAACACGCGTGCATCTGCACATGCCAAAACAACTCCAAATGTGCACAGTTTATGGTCTGCGCGATTGTCCATCAAGAAACCTGCACATATGCAGAAGAAATGTATTTATGAATTTAGTCGGGCCTCAACCACTTCCAGGGTGAAGTAATTCAAGACAAGACCCCAAGATCAAACCAAAATCTCACATTGGGATAACTGAAAAGATGGAATGTACCTATAAAGGTGTAGAAGCCCCTCTGTAACGTCATATAAATACATGAGAAACAGTCTGATTTTTTTTGACACATTAATAAACATCATTAGAATAGGATAAACATGACATTAACATACTTCAGTCAATTGCAGTCAAATTCATGACAATAACATAGATCAGTAAAACACATTCCGCTTCTCTCAATTCATTTGCAAAATAGATTCAGATACTACTTAAAGCATGAAGGAGTCTGTCACTTCACATAAAATGAAATACAATTACCCACCCAACCTATCCTGCAAGGTTAGGACTTCCAAGACACATAATCAATGCTCAAGTCTAGGATTCGTCCGATTGATATTGACCATTTAAGGTTTCAAGACTAGCGACTGTTCCGAGGAACAAGAAAATGTTTAATTCCCATAATTTCAATTCATTCCACAATTTACATATAAATTACAATGTTCTTAACTACCTTTCTGCAAATAGAGAATATATGGTAACATGGTTACTTCATCAAACATCATTGCATACTATTTCAATACCTTATCACCTTACTCACTAAGGATAGGAAAACATTCCAGAAACACCATGACAATAATCTTAAACATAAAACATAGTCCTTTTAACCTACAATCTACCATTTAAAACAGGTTTGAATCACTTAGATACAATGAAGAAATAATATGTGACTGGGAGAGAGAGTCTGTTCTAAGAAGGAGTTTAAGTTCTGTAAGAATCCTGAAGCTTCTCTTCTAGAAACATAGTGCAACACCTCCATAATCAATTCCAAGAGTGCATAGATGGCTCCTTAAAGGCCCAAGGTTCAGAAGATACAACACCCAAAGTGCACAGAGACCCTCTCAAGTCAAGCAGAGGTCAACTTTTGGAAGTACAAGCTCATGAGAGACAACATGAACATACACAAGGGAGGCACAAGTACACACTAAACAAAGCATCTAAAGCTCAGGAGGGATGCGCTAAGAGTGTTGGAGTTCAATCAAGGAAAAGCTCGAGAGTGACATGGGTGCAGGGTTCAAGGAGGAGTCAAGACCATTGAACTAGGAGGAAGCTACAGTAGCCGTCAGATATGGGATTCCCAGAGGACGACCATCGGATCCACATCCGATTAAGTCCTAGCTGTTGAATCTCAACAAGGGTAGAACAATGACAGGGATCCATTGCGGGATCGGAGGTTCAAGTTAACTATTGCACCAGTTTCGGTTTCACAATCCATATGGTCCATCAATCATCACCTAAAAAAATATCAACGGTTGGCATCAATCACACTATCAACAAGCAATTTTTATTGCGGAAATCAGGAGAGGGTTTAAGCCTCGTGTTAGTCGAGGCTCTACAATCCTCCCAAGCCATCGATCTTCAAGATCGATGAAATCACAACCGTCGAATTAACTCGTCAATTATCACTCAAGGAGATGGGTTGAGGTTATAGCTCTCAGTCATGAGGGAGGACAGAGGCTCTTCAGGATAATTGAAAAGGAGGGAAGAACCCCAAAGTCCTGAAGCTATGAATTGATCTACACCGTAGATCATGGAGTGTTTTCTAACCGTTGGAGCTGTTAATATTTTTGGGTTAAAGGTGGACAATTAGATTAAGTCAAAATGGTCGAGGTTTAAGCTCTAGGGAAACTCACTCCGAGAGAAAATAAGTCCCAAAAATGTAAAAATACCCAAAGGATGAAGCTCCGGAGTCATGAAGTAAGACACGTGGCACAATTTGATAGTGAAAAGTGTCAAGGTCTAGTTGGCACTTTAGGTATAAAATTTAGGAAACAAGGTGACACGTGGAAACCACTTAGCCAGTGCCACGTCAATAGTGACATCAACAACCATGTCACTTTGGGATATTTTAATTCAACTAAACATAGTTCTCCAGAGAGTTAGATCTCCGAAATCATTCCTTGTCTTAGATTGGTGAAAGGTATAGGGATCGTTGATCTCCGGGTTAAACAATATTCAACTCTCTGGCTAAGTTAAAGGTAAGGGTTTAGGTTGCGAAGACCCTGAGGTTACAAACCTATGGATTAAATTAACAACGTTTATCGATGGGTACAAGTGTTTGTAGATCTGAGTATTCAGAACTCTATCTCAGTTGACGTGGCAATGCCACCTGTCAACTAATTTCAAATGACACGTGGCACTCATTTTGGGTACCTTGGGTTACATTATTTGCACTAGTTCATGTGACACATGTCACTCTTAGTGATGTGACACATCATTGATTGTGACAACATGGTTGCCTCATCACTCTGCAGGGTTTTCAATCCGGAAGGGAGGGCCGAGAGAAACACAATTATCCGAAGTTACTTTTAGTCGTTGATTTTAAGAGGAGTGTGGGCCATTAGATCTACGATCTCCTCGATGGTTCGGGGGTCCAGGTGAACAGTCTAAGGTTTTGGAAGTGGAAAACCATGAAGTTCTGGAGTTTTGTATTGGATCTCCACCGTAGAACTCATGTGAGGAGAAACTCTGCCATCTATTAGATTAAGTGAATAAAAGTCATTGAAAGGAGGGCGGTAGGACTGTGTAACTTACAAATTCTGATCAAATAGTCTTACGACTGACTTCGGCTAGTTAACACTTCAAGATAAGGGAGTGTTGAGTTTGAAGAACCTCCAGAGCGCTAGATTTCTAGAGCCCCAAATAACACTCATTTGAACTGGCACTAGGTTCTGGCTCCTGTTCACATGCATAACTTGGTTTAGGAAAAAGGGCTAACACCCAGGAAAGAAGTAAGTAAAGGCTATAAGTCTGGAGACCTTCTGTTGTTTACTACTCTCTCTTTCTACTTCTTGGGCTAACCCAGGTTTAGATCTACTATGGTTTCCAACAAATCCCTCTAAGACTATAATCCCTTCTGGTAAACAAGAAGGAAACACAACGTGCATAATGCATTGCACAGTCTCACCCGGGATAGTTCTATGGTGACTGCAATGCTCAAGTGCTTACAGTATGGGAGTGAGTGGGGATCTAGGATTATAAGTTGTGATCTAACTACTTTAGGAAACACAATGCGCATAATGCACTGTGCAATCTCACCCGAGATAGTTCTATGGGTGAATGCAACGCTCAAGTGCTTGCAGTCTGGGAGTGAGTGGGGATATGGTATAGTAAGTTGTGATATTCATTTATTTACTATATCAACTATCTATATTAAATACTCTGTTGTTATTTATTCATGCATGTAAATCAATAGATCTAACTAATTCATCAATACATTCATCTAATTTTTAACCATTGACATCAAATACATAAAAAAATAGGCATTTCACACAACACATGATCTACCATGGTTCACCCCCTCCTAGGCTACATCCACAAATATTTGACTGCTTAGTCCCTTTTATTATAGTTCTGCAAAAGTTGGCACTACGCACACTACATTCCTCTCTCAGTTGGATCGGGATCTTTTATGAGGCAGACTAGATCACACTAGGCTCCCCAACCTATGATCTAACCCTCAAGATCCATCCTACTTGCATCTCTATGGATCAACATCATATCAAAATCAAGTTATGCATACAATACTCTCCAGTTATAGTTCTTTAATATGTTCTCACAACCAACTCAACCTACTCAAACCCCCCGACCTAGACCTCCTAAGTATTTATTTATACTACATTACCATCTTGATAGTTGTTACACATTCTTACCAAAACCCTAACCCTATCCTGGTTAGGTTTGCCTACATGTGCACCTTGCATGATTTCCTCCAACACTGACATTGTGACTCACCCGGAGTCACTGTCTAACTCCGAGATTTTTCACTACGTGTGCCAGAACGACATACATCTCAGCTATTCTTTGGCACTTCTCCTGAGCCTGACTGCTATTTTAGGCCATGTCTTCCACCAGTTGCGCAGTGACTGGGGGTTTTAGTAGTTCTCCCCCTTCCAAGCCTATCCTCTCTATGTTCAACTTCGCTCCATTGATCTCCATGACTAGTTTCTCTGCCTTTTCCTACAGGGGCTCCAATTGAGCCTATCACACAATATTTTGCACCTATACCATTTTCTCCTCTTCCTGTAGTGTCTTTATTTCAGCAGCAGTCTTGATTCTCTCGAGAAATGACAGTGTCTTATGTCGATGTTATAGATTTTCCATTGCTTCATGAACTCTGTCTTCCTTCCGTTGCAGCTCCTGCAAGATCACGTCTTCTAACAATTGTGTCCACAACTAGGCGTTGTTTTCCAATAGTTTTGTGATGCGTTGTGTTGCACACACGATGTTTTCTATAGAGTTTTTTGCATCTTTTTCGCGTTGTGCAAGGACCTCAGGAGGAGTGGTAGGTACTGCACACTCCTCCAGTTCCTTTATTTGGTCCTTGTACTACTCTAAAGTCTACGTGATTTTTCTCATCTTCTCTTGGGAAGATGTTTCCTCCGACTCTGCGTTGACCGAGATGATATGAAATACAACGCTAATGCATTTCTCCATCTCCTCGACCTTTTTTTGTGCTGCCCATATTTCTTTCTCTTCTTGGATGATTTCCTCCCGCAATGCGTTTTTTTCATCCTGTGTTGTTTGTAAGTTTGTCGCATCAGTCCCAGCCTTGGACTAGATTTCTTGTGCAACACTAATGTGCATATTGTAAAGCGCCTTTGTTGGGATCTTGGGCAATGCGAAGTCCAATCTCTTCATTTCCTTTAGGGGCCTATGCGATGCCTCCTAATCTATATACAACATCTCTGGTGTTATTATGAAGCTTGCGCTCCCCTACACTGTAATTTGGAATTTTTCTCCAGAAGGCCTTCCTTCCATGGTTTGGGTTACTTGATTTTTATGTTGTTTCTCTGCCCTGATCCTTAACTGCTCCAATGCAATTTTTACCTTCTATACTTTCTCAAAAATTGAAGCCCGATTCTTCTCTGCCTTCTCCCACACCTCTAAAATTCTATCCTCGACTGTTTTTGCTACTAACTCCACATCATATGTGGTTAGTGATGTATGAGAAGGTGGTTTGTGGGCCTTTGTATTCTTTTTGGAGCCACTGGTTTTATTCCCTGTCCTCTTTCCTTGGGCCTCAGATGGCTCAAATGTTTTTTGCATCTGAGTATCTCTATCGGTTTCCTGCCCCGTTTCTTATTCTACATGAATCTCTTGTGTCCCTATCCTTACTTCTTCAGTGCACACTTATTTCGTCGTGTTTGTTGGTTCTTTTTGCATGCACGGTGGATCCTATGTGAAACCACCCTGTGGTATTGTTTGCATCCTTGGTTTTTTCTTGGGTGGGTTTCTTCCTCCTACTAATCCTTGTGTGTTATTCTTCTTCTTGTTCATCTGTTTGTGCCAATCTGCTGCATGGGGATAGTTCTACCCGGTGTGTGAGTTTTTTTTATTGGTATTGATTTTGGGATCATAGGAAATTTCCATTCCTTAGGCCACTCCTGGACCTTTGTCTGTATGTCCTGCATCATCACACAATAACTCAATTGTTTCCACTCCTTGGTTGTGTCCCTCTTTTTGTACAACAATAGGCTATGGCGCATTTCCCTAAAGTTGGCAATTTGTTCAAACTCCTGGATAGTCTTTGGTGAAATTCGCCTTGTATTCACTATCAGTTCTTTTATTTTTGTTAGTAGCCTGCAAACGTATATGTGTTTTCCTTCTTCCCCTTTGGGTCTACGCTTCTTCTTAGTTAAATGCTTCACGTTGCGCCACACTGTCTCATTCCCTCACAGTATTTACTATAGGTGAGATCCTTCCATCCAATGAGGGAAATGAGGATGAGTAACCATGAGTAGTGGAACTCAAAGCCCCGGTCCTACGTATCCTTACAATCCTCCAAAAATGAATTTAATAAGTATGGGGCCCAACTCATCGAACTCCCCTTTGTGCACTACACAATAGCCTCTACTACTCTGGCTGACACTTCTTCTTTGTAACACTTTCGTATTAGCTTGCATCCTAAGAGCCGAGTTGTGAATCTTGTCACAGGATCATTGATGTCACTGATCATGATTCCCCTGTTTCCTCTCTCTTTTCCATACTTGGTATTGATTTCGTCAGAGATGGCCTTAGCCTTCGTTTTGTCCTCCAAGTACTGTTATGTCTTCTCCCCATCCGTGGGTAGCCTGGTAATTGCTATGATCAAATTGAAATTGATAGGAACGGGGCTAACCATCCATAGAATCCCTCCATGCACTTGCGCTAGGAGTTTCTTTACATAGTCGTTGATATGTTACCGCGCCAAAAATGCGGTATATCAATCAAGTTCATTACCCCTGTGTTGTAGAGCCCAAGGATCCATTGTGCAGGCTCCAACAATGGCGTGCTTGATGGAACCTATCCCCGAATCTCCATGTAGTTCTGTTGCGATAAGTCTGGGAACTTAATGGTGTCTACCATGTCATGGTCAAAAAACCTCATCATCTATTTGCACCCCTTCTGGAATTTTGGGCATGCCGAGTGTGAATTCTTCATGTGATCATGATACTCCTTGCACGTTATTCTCAGCGCAATATTTCATCCTTCCCTATTGGGATGAGGCCCTCACCTATGGTACACCCTTGTGCGCTATTCCCTAATTTCATCTGGTTCTCGACCTTGTGGCGCTAAAATCATGACCTATTCTTCTTGTTGTGGCCCTTTCCCTCTCGACATGTCAGATTCTGTCTTTCCAGCGTAGTCCTCTAGTTGCCCAAACTCCTACTCTAGGTTGTGTTCCTCCTCCACCCACATGGTGTTTGGTTTGTATTCGGGTGTGTGGATTTGATCCACATCTACTATGGTTGGCACTTATTCTGTGCCCACTTGCGCCACCTGAGAGCCAATTCTTGTGTTTCTATTGTCTATGCTTGGTTCTCCAACTCTTGGTGGTGACATGATGATGAAATCTAGACTACATACTTCTAAATCTCCACCTGCTATCACAAATGCACACTCTCTTTCTCTTCAACTCAACTTTGCATTCTTCTCCTTATAAAACAACACAATGACTTCATTTCCCCCCCTTTTCGGACTTTATAGCAGGATGGCGAAGTGACAATTGTTCTGCACCGACAATTTTCACTTCTTCACTTTTTGTTGTGTTTCCTACGCATTGTGCCTTTCTACCCATTAACTGCTCTCCGATGCACAATGTTTTCAATCACTGGTTTTTCTGTAGCGCATTATTAATTCTAACATTTATATTATATCAAAACCTTCCATATCCGTCGATCTGTTTGTATTTTTATCCCATTTCTACTTTTTATGGATTTTCTTCTTTTTCTCCTTTTTGTTTATTTTTCTCATTTTCTCTATCTTAACTTCTACTAGAATACACTATGTACATATTTGATTACTATGTTGTAACATTTTAAGTGCTAGGAGATAGACTATCCTTGTACAATTTCAATCAACTTCCATTGATCCTTCCTTTCTGTTTTGTTCCTCCCAATTATTTTAACTATATCGATCCCTCGTCAGTGACAATATTCACTTCGTATGGCCCCAACCAATGCATTCTGAATTTTCCTGGATGCTGAGCAAATTTACTATCATAAAGAAATACTAGTTCTCCTTCCTTGAAAATCTTTCTTTTGATATGTTTTTCATGCCAAGATTTATCTCTTTCTTTCTGTACTTCCTAATGAAATCCTATCAAGATCTTGTCCTCTTCCATTTCCATGAGTTGACTTAGTCTTTCTTTTACTATGCCTCATTCTGTCATGTTGGTAATTGTTGCGACGTGCAAGCTAGGTACCAAAAATTATAATGGCACCACTAATTCTTGTCTATACACTAACCTGAATGGTGTCTGTCCTGTCAAATTTTTGCATGTAGTCTTGTATGCCCACAATACTGCTAGTATCTTCAAATCCCAATCATCCATGTTGACATTGCAAATCTTAGTTAAGGGATTATCTAGGATCTTATTGAAGGCTTCCATTGTTCCATTTTCCTGAGGATGGTATGATGTACTCTTCTGATAGTAGACTTCAAATTCCTCAGTCACAACCCTGATAGTACTGTTGATAAAGTGAGTTCCTTGGTCACTCATAAAAATCCTTGGGTACCCAAATCTGGTGAGCACTTAATCAAACATGAAGTGTGTTTGTGTCTTTGTGATGCATTCTTTGACTGGTGTGGCCTCTTCCCATCATGTCAAGTATTTTGTCACAATGATGATGTATCTAGATCCTTATCGTCTTGCTAGTGGATGAGTCAGTCCAACAAAGTCTATAGCCCATTTTTCGAATACCTACAATGTCACTTGTGGTTTTAAGGGAATCTCATCCCTTTTGTTTTTTTTTTCCAACCCTTTGACAGAAATCACATCGCTGGCAATACTCATTTGCATCTCGGTGAATTTTTGGCAACCATAATCTTGCACGCAATACTTTCTGTGTGGTATATTTTCCTACATAATTTTCTCCATCTATTCTAAGACGCACCTTCTCAATATGTTGCCTTCTCCAATATTATATAAGTGTCCTGCAATCAACTGATAGTCTACAACTGACTACTAGATTTTTCCTCTGCACGGTGTTAAACTCTAGTGGTGCAGTCCATGTACTCAAATATTCAATAATGTCAGCAAAATATTCATCAGCTACCTGGACTGAAAATAACTACGTATCAGGGAAGTTATCCTCTAAATTTGTAGGTTCCTCTCCATTGGTGACCCTTGACATGTAATCAGGTCCTACATTCAACTTCTCTGGTTTGACTATCACTTCAAAATAAAATTCCCAAAACAACAGTAACCATCTATAGATCCTCCCCCCAACACTGGCTTGTTGACTAGGTATTTAAAGGATGAATGATCTGTAAACATCTTAAAGTGTTTTCCCAATAATTAATGTATGAACTTCTGAAGTGCATAGACCATAGCTAGGCCCTCTCTTTCTGTAGTATTGTAGTTTTTCTCTGATTCTGACAATTTTCTTCTTGCAAATGCTATAGGATGGTCTGAATCCACTGCTCTTGGCTGCACCAGAATAGCTCCAAGTGTTATGGCCAATGCATCTACATGCACATGAAATGTATTTTCCCAATATGGGAAGACTAAGATGCTTTTTGTGACCATTTTCTCTTTCACGGTGTCCAACCCTTGTTGAAAGTCCTCATTCCACTGGAATCTGATATCTTTCTTGAGCAGTTTCTCCATTGACGCAGTGATCTGTGCATACCCTTTTATGAATTTTTTGTAGTAACATTTATGTCCCAATGTGGCTCTCAACCGTCGCACTAATTTGGGTGGTGGAAAATTCACAATTACTGCAACCTTTGCAGGATCCACTAGTAGATCATGTTTGCATACTATATGACCCAATAAAATTCCAAAAGGTATCCCAAATATGCATTTATTAATGTTCAGGGATATCTAGAATTGCTTGCATCTTTCCAACATTAGTCGTAATACCTCTACATGATCTTTCAACATGATGTAGACTTTCTAATCATATAGGTTCACTTCTAAAAACTGATGGATGAATTCTTTGAATGCATCTATGACTACTCTTGAGAATATTGTTGGTGCATTCTTCAATCCAAAATGCATAACTGTGTATTTATAGGATCCCCATTCGATATAAAAGGTAGTCTTGTACCTATCTTCTAGAGCTATTTTGATTTGGTGGTAGACTGATAATCCATCTATGAATGAATATTCTTCCTAACCTCCGACATTCTCTAGGACTTCCCCAGTAAAAGGGGTAGGAAAAGGGTCATGTAGGCAAGCATCATTCTTCTTTCTCAGGTCTACACATATCCTTATGCCTCCTTTCTTCTTATCCTGAACTACCATAGGGATTATCCATTCTGATTCTTCTACTGGTTCTATGATCCCTGCTTCCAACATTTTGTCAATTTATGCTCTTACTTTTTGCTTGTATACTGGGTTTAGTCTATAGGGTATCTGTCTGACAAGTATTGCCTCAAGTTTGAGAGGTATCTTCATCTCCCCTAGCTCTCTGGATATACCTTTCATTTCATTGAAGTTCGTTGGGAACAAGTCATTGTACTCACGCAATAACAATGTTATCCTCTTCATTGTTTGTTTGTCTCAGTAGTCCCCAATATTGGCCATTTTTGGGTTTCAAATATTGACCTTCTTCACTTTAATTGGTGCAACAATTTTTGTTGACTCCGAAGAGGTCCCTTCCACCTCTCTTTCCCCTTCAATTTCTGGAATTTGGATATTGTGTGGGTCGTCTTCATCTGGTGTTTCTTCTTCTACATGATAGCATGGCAGTAATTCCTTGACTGTCTGTTGATTCTGGTGTTGATACTCTGTCATCAGTTCCAGTTCTGGTTCATCAATAAATATCAGTCCTCTCATCTACTTCAGGGATGAATAAATTTTGGGGTTCTCAATTTCAAATGAGAAGGTTTCTACGAAGTTTTGTTGCAAGGTTGTCCATTCGGTGGTACCTCTGTGCAGTTTCTAGTCTACATACCAGTTTTCTGGGATTCCTTCTAGTGTCTGAAAGAAGTAATGAGGCCATTCCTCTAGTGGTTTCATCCTCCATTGTGTTTTTCACTTCTCCAAGTGTTATGTAGGTTTTCCTTTTCCAACATACCTCTATATTGCATTGCTCTTCTACTCTGCATCGAGTATGATGCGTAGGAATATTTTTCATTTATACCAGTCCTGTATGTTTTCCTAATGGGCACCCCACCATCTGATTTTCTGATACTTATTTCTCATATTTCTTCATGAACTCTTCAAATTCGTTTATGCAATGAAAGATGGGAAGTTCTTTGAGTTCTGTCCCAACCCATCTTACTACACAGTCTATTCTTGCACACATTCTTGTCAATACTTCATGTAGGCGTTGTTTCCAATTCTCCAGACCCGTATTTGAGTCAAAAGCACATGACGTGATACTTCTCCAGTTGATTACCCCATCTGCAATTGGATTAATGTAATCTTCTGTGTGCGCGGTGGTTCTGTAGAACTAGTTGATTTCCTCCAAATCCAAAGAGGTTGGTTCCACAAATATTTCGGCTTCGGATGGATATAAGGGTGAAATGAACCGGTATTCCCCTGACTCAAAGGTCATTTTTCTTGTCTTCAGATTAATTATGGAATGATTATCAAACACCCAATCCAATCCAAGAAATGTTGGATATGGTGTTGTGCCATCTACTATTTCAATGACTTCAAAGTATTCCATGGTGCGCACTCCATCCAAATCTACAGTCACTCCTTTAAGCCTCCCAATTGGAAAAACTATGTGCTGGTTTGCTAGATTTAGTTGAACCAATGAGTAGCCTAACATTGGCTCTCCCATGCAATGCCATGTCTTCTTTGGTAATACATTTAGTTCAGATCCGAGGTCCAATATAACATCTCCCATGTTGAAATCTTCGATATTGGCATTCCATCTAAATTCTTTGTTTGTCCTCCTTATTGCATGGACGCGATTGAATTTTGTCTGTTCTATTTCCCATCAGTGTTTGTGTTACATCTATCTAGAAGATTTTGTAATATTGTAATATATGATGGATCTTTGAATAACTGAACACAAGAGTGAAGAAAAGTTCTAATATTACTTACTTGGTCTCCAGGGTGTACTTCACTAGTGTGGTCCATTGTTGACGACATTTCATACGTGGGTATGGCTTGAGTATGTTGCGCGATAGATGTGTATGCATCATTCTTATTGATAAACTCTTGTCTGGCCTCCTTGAAGGTTTCCTTCTCTTTCCCTACATCAAATTGTTTTGGTGGCTCAGTATTTTTCTTCACCCACTGGTGTTGTACTAGATCTTGTCTAAGTGCGTCATCTCCTGTTTTAGCGCCTCCACGTGTGACTATGTTGATGTTCCTTCCATCCTCTCTATCTTCTACAAAGATCCATTGTATGTTTTAATTATTCCGATTCCTCTTTTATTTTATCTTCCCCAACAATGTTGTGTAATCTTTGGTATCGTGATATGTTGTGTGACAATACATGCATGTCATAGGTGGAAGTGAGCATTCCCTTGCATAATGCCCTAGTTGTTGGCAGTTATGACACACTAATGGACCTCTTCCACGTCCAAATCCTCCTATGCCTTGTCCTCCTCCTTTGTATCCATGGCTATCTCTGTGTGGGGTGTTCTACTAAGGTACTTGATTATACTGCACAAGGTTATACTATGGTTGCACATTGTTATACTGCACCTGTGTTGTGTTGTATTGTTGTGGTACCTAATTAAATTGAGGTGCATCTTTCCCTGCCATCATTTCTGATTGCACCCTATATGTATTTGAGGTTCTTTCCCTCATCATATCTATTGTTCTACAATCTTTATCATCGTGCCCCACTGACTTGCAAAAAATGCAGTATGCATTCTTTGGTATTGTCTGGTACTTATGCATCATTGGACAATGATATGGATCATTCCCATGTGTTTTACAAATATCGCACCAAGGTACTCTTGTTGGCAAGGTATTTGGCACTCATGTTACCATCTACTACGCGAACATTGGGCATTTGTTCTTGTGGTGTCCTTCTATCTGGCATGTGGTACACCAAACAACTTATCTTTTCTCTTTTCCTCTATTATGGTTTAGTTGAAATGTGAGGTTCTTCAGATCCTCCTTTAGCTCCTCTATTGCTGATTTTTCTTCTGATACTGGTTCTCTTCGAGTTGTATGGATTCTTGTAGAGCCTATGCTTGTGTTTGAAAATTTTGATGCCTCAAGGGGTATTTTAGGTGTGGTAGCAGTGAATTCACAAAGAGATGTCTATGCTTCATATCTATCGTGACATACTTCAATTTTCCCTTCAATCATTTGAACCTCTGATCAATCTCCCAAACAAACTCTCCTAGTTTCTATATGATATCAATCATCTCATTCATATACTAATCTTCTGAACTAGGCTTCTGAAATTCATTTATCAGTTTTCTTCTTACCTCTAACAAAGTACTTGTTGTTCCTAATGGATTATTTACAGCTAAGGTCATTCACCAATCTAGTGCACAGTCTCTTAGCATGATAGATAACTGCGCAATTTTTGTATCCTCATTTCTGATCTTCTTTGCTTCCCAAATCTTCTCACAGATAAACAAGTGCTTTTCAGGATCCTATGATGCCTCTCCCTTGAATTCGGGTAACCTGATGGTGGGATCATGTCCTACCATTTTGAACGGTGATTGCATCAGATTCGGATATTTTATAGAAATTTTAGATCTTATCATCTGCCTTTTTTTAAACAATCTGAACTTATACGAAGATCTAAACGAATTGGGTCTTTTTATACGTATTTTTGTACGATCGAATCGATTACTGCAAAGAAAACTAAGACGCCAGATCCTAGGAGCCTAAACTAGAACTTCTGCATGGTGTAGATACTTGACCACTACTTCCTGAAATGGATCCTCCAGTTGCTTCTCCCTGGTTGGGTGTACTTTCTGCTGTCTTTCTTCCACTAAAATTTGCTTGTCTAAACGATGGTGTTCTTTTTGGTGGATTAGTCGCACATGGGTTTATGGGTTCCACACTGACATTGACATGGATATGATTTCTTCCTTTTTTCTCTATCCTTGGACCTCTCATATTCCTTTAATATGTTTCGTGTAGGATTTCCTCAATCTGCTCCACATCACATAGATCCTCTACCTCTTCTTCATCATTGGCCAAGCCCTGTCTATCTACTATGGCTCTCTTCTTATTATTCATCTTATATTGGTAGGGTACTCCACTGTGCTTTTTTCCATCTGTTTCCATGATCTGCTTGATGTGATATTCCTCCATCATGCTTGGATCCAAGGCTTCCTCCTTCTTTATTTTATCCATCTCTTCCTCCATTTCTCCAGCTCTTGTTAGTGCTCCCCTCCCTTCCCCCATGCACGCAGGGAAGTTTAGTTGTCTGATGCCATAGTCATTACACCTTTGTTATATATTAAGATCTTGATGAAAGTATACAACAATATGATATACCTACCTCTGGGTCCCTTTGGGAACTCTTGCTCTGCTGCAAATTCTATGATAAATCCTGCAACAATATTGTCTAGCCAGAAATCTACTACGCGCTTAAAATTTTTGTTAACTTGTTGTAACTACATGATCTCCATAGGATTCCACTCTATATATCTTATTCGATTTGTAGGGTGGTTTTATTTCAACCTCAATAGCCACTCCTGCAACACATGCAAGAAATCATAGAAAAACACCTCATGCAGGTCACTAAACACGTACTTGTCTAGATATTTGTGCAGTGTTATTTTAGGGTTTTCGTTGTCTTTCTACGCAAACTCCAACTCCTTGATTTTCAGCTAGCTTTCAATATCCACCTTCGTTGGATTACATGGTCTGGAAATTCCTTTTTATACCTTCATTCTTTTCATGATTCTTTCATGGATCCCACTCACTCAATCCCATGCAGTTCCAACTGACAACAGAACCATGTATTGGTTACTACTCAATCTTCCTACTTCTTGGGCTAACCCAAGTTCAGATCTACTATGGTTTCCAACAAAGCTCTCTAAAATTATCGACCCTTCTGGTAAACCAGAAGGCAACACAATGCACTGTGCAGTCTCACCCGAGATAGTTCTATAAGTGACTGCAATTCTCAAGTGCTTGCAGTCTAGGAGTGAGTAGGGATCAAGGATTGCACTTTTTGATCTTCATTCATTTACTATATCATCAATCTATATTAAATACCCTATCATTATTTATTCATGCATGTAAATCAATAGATCTAACTACTTCATCAAGACATTCATCTAAGATTTAACAATTGACAACAAAGACATATAGAATAAGCATTTCACATAACACATGATCTATCATGGTTCACCCCTCCTAGGATACGTCCATAAATATTTGAATGCTTATGATCTTTTATTATAGTTTTGCAAAATATGGTGTTGCGCGCACTACATTCCTCTCTCAGTTGGATCATGATCTTTTATGAGGCAGACTGTATCGCACCAGGCTCCCCATCATGTGATCTAACCCTCAATATCCATCCTACTTGCATCTCTATGACTCAATATCTTATCAAATTCAGGTCATGCATACAATACTCTCCAGTGAAATTTCTCTAATATGTGCTCAAAACCAACTGAACCTACTCAAACCCCCCGACCTAGACCTCCTAGGTATTTATTTATACTACATTACCATCTTGAAAACTGTTACACTTTCTTACCAAAACCCTAACCCTATCCTAGTTAGGTATGTCTGCATGTGTTCCTTGCATGCTTTCCTCCTTTGCATGTGGTTTTACCTTGCACATGTTGCTTTTCCTGCCACTTGCGCATTTCCAAAATAGGTATTTTCGTGCCAAAACTATGGTTCTCCTCAAAATAGGCATGTTCCCAACACCTTCACCCAGACAACACGAGATTCTGAAGTTGAAATTTAAGATACAATGGTAAACCCAACTAAGGTTAACCCAAGGTTTACATCAGAGGAACAAAAAATTTTGGGTAAACCCCCATTGAGAATCCATCATTTGACAGAAAAGAAAAATAGTAAACATCATAGTAAGTTATGATACAAGTTCGGGTCCCATATGCCTCTCGACAATGAAGCCCATCAATAGAATTGATTTGGATTTTAAATGAAATTCAACAAGGGATTGTGATACAAATTGGAACTAAACTACAACGACCAACGAGAAATAAATTTAAAATTCCTAACATAATCCCCCTAAAACTTTGTTCAACATATTCAAGTAAGGATGAAAAATATAGACTTAACCATAAGCTATATGAATACATAATTCTCACTAAACAAGGAGGATCAGACCAATATACAAAGTCCAGAAAACGTCTAAGATTTACAGGGAAGATTTAAAATATAACACTGTAGCTATTGTTTAATTTCCAACAAATGTAACACTTGACATTTATACATTCCAATGATTCTACAATGACTCTACCCATCAACTGTACTAATACTCTCACAAAATAAATAAATTCAGCTTATAAATACCAAAAATCAATGAAACCTGTGTGTTGAAGATGTCCTTCCAGACCTTGCGCTCCTTTCTGTCCTTTTCTTGCTAATCACAGAGACTTAACTGGTACCTCCCATCCAATGCTAGGGGTACTCTTCTCCCCCCTTATCCCCCTGAGTTGCAAAGGGGCCAAGCACAAAGACCCAAACACAATAGCTTCCAGGCTTTCCTCACAAGGAAGAGCTTCCATGCTTTTACAAGATTGGATGTCCCAACTCTCACAAGTAAAAACATAGTCAATAAAAATTTCGACAGCGTAACAATGCCTTCCCTGCATCCTATCCCTTTCCCTTCTAAGTCCCTCTCTTTATAGAATTCCTCCTCACGGACATTTGTCCCTCATGCATAATTCATTAATTTTTAGAAATTCATTTGATGATTATTCATCCACTACAAGTGTCACATCCTCCTCAGGTTGCACAAGTAAATTCTCTTTTATTTTTTTGTTTTTTATTTAAAAGCTACCCTTCCTCCCATTTCCCCATGTGTTCCTAGTTTCCTCTTAGTTATCCCTTAGTTTCCCCAATCCCCTTAATTAATGGGTGTCTCCTAACTAGGTTTTAGGTAAGGTCAGATTAGGAGTCTTCTTAGTTAGGCTAGGGTTGGTTGACTCAAATTCTATTCTATGCACAACCCATTCTCTCAAGTTGTAATTATTTTTAAACAAGGATTTCTTTTTAACAATTTTCATGAACCCTTGTGTATTTTATAAATTCTTTATGTTCTTTCTTACTATTTCCTAACAATTTATTTCCTTCACATCTTTACTCATGTCACAATTCAATTAGCCCCTTTATTAAAATTCATGGCTGGCTTTAATAATTAATGCTCTATTGTTTAATTAATTATTTTAATCCTTCAAGGTCAAATCATTCTAGTGTTTTCTAGGCCACCTATGTTTATTGACTTAGGTTTCAATTTTTTGATGTGCCCTTCAAKATGAAACTCGTGCTCCAAGGGTACCACTCACATTGACTTGTTTTTGGAAGTTTGTCTGACCCCTTGGAGTCAAAACTCCATTCAGTCGACCTTGTGAGAGACTAAGGGATTCTAAGAAATAAGGAYTGTGCCTTATTGTGCGACCCTTAGAAATCTACGTGAGCGACTGTCTCAGTCTGCCCTCATAGAATCGTGGACCACCCAACTAGGTAATTGTTTACCTACAGTTCTGGCCATGAAAAACATGCTAGTAGGTTGTGATAGGGATGYTGCCACCCCTCTCCCTCAATATTTGGTTTCCTTTRCAAGGCCCCTTTACTCCTTATGTGAGTTGGATTAGCAAGCACTGTCAAGCCTGCATCCACTAACAAAAACAGTGTCAAAATCCATATATATAAATCATACTAAAATCCATCATACATCATAGGTGCATAATAATGAAATACTCAAACAATACAATCCACTCCCTGACTCAATCCAAAGTCCAAGGAATCCCTTTGATGCCATCGACATCCATAACCCGTCATGTGTCCTGTACACTCAAGACAAATTTTCAAAGCACATGTCATCACATATATATACATCAATAAGATCAAGCAACTATAACACCTCAACATCATCATATATAACCCAAAATATGAATGAAATCACGGTTTTCCAAACCCGGATCACTTGCAAGAAAGTGTCCCCAAAGATTAAGTCAATAATAGTATGCTCAGTAGAGCGGGATGCTACATACACCCCCTCTTGTTTTAAAATTAATCCCTAAGTTTGTACAGTATATGTAAAAGCAAGTAAATAAATGTATCTGACATAGATCTATATGTGTAAATCTATCAAAACAAGTAAGGAAACTGTTGACACATCTCATATGCGTCTTCCCAGGTAGTCGAGTGTGGACTATAATTGTCCCACTGGACCTTGACTTGATCGACTATTTGACGTCGTATTTTTCAAATGAGATGGTCCAAAATGTGGATTGGATTTTCCATGAGAGAACCCTCGTCCGACACCTGCAAGGAACTCATGTCAATAACATGTAAGGGTCACTAATATAGTGTCTAAAAACAGTTACATGAAAAACATCGTGCATATGCCTCAAAGAATCAGGAAAGGCTAGTCGATAAGCCACGAGTCCCTTATTTTCCACTACTTCAAAGGGTCCCATGAACCTAGGAGATATTTTAGCACCTTTTCCAAACTTTATCAAACTCTTCTGCGGTTTTACCCACAAGAAGACTCTATATCTAATTTCATAACTATGGTCAATGCGATGCACATCAACATAACTCTTCTGCCGATCTTGCACTTCTTTAATTCTCTGTCTGATTGATTGCATATGTTCTTCCATTTCTTGAATCACTTTTGGTCCTACTAGTAACCTATCCTCAAGTCGATCCCAACTCAACGACGTCTGACACGGTCGCCCATAAAGAAACTCAAATGGTGCCATCATAATCGTACTCTCATAGTTATTGTTGTATGCAAATTCTACTAGTGGCAAGAATTCTTCCGAAGGTTTATGTTGAACCATTACATACATACGCAACATATCCTCCAAAATCGGTTTTGTCCTTTCATTTTTCCCGTCTTGTAAATTGGTCCAAGATCGTCTTGTAAACATCGATCCTCAATCAGATATGATTATTTTTGGTACTCCATGTAATCTCACAATATCATTGACAAACACTTTACATATGTAGGGTGCTTGATACGTCGTACGCACTAGAATAAAGTGTGCACACTTCGTCAGAGTGTCAACTACCAAAAAAATTGAATCATGTCTTCTTGTCATTACTGGAAATCCAACAATAAAGTCCATTGAAATCACTTCCCATTTCGATTCAGGAATAGCGTGTGGATGTAAAAATCTCGATGGATGTCTATGTTCATCCTTCACTTGCTTACATTCTAGACATCTCGCCATGTAACTAACTATGTCTTTCTTCATTCCTTTCCAAAAGAACAAAGGCTTAAGATCTACCTTCATCTTCGTGACTCCCGGATGAGCTATTTATACTGCTCAATGTGCTTCACTTAAGATCAAACTTCTTAGTTCATGCTTAGGTGGTACGCAAATTCTTCTATTAAATATCAATAATCCATCGTTGTCTAGTGAATAACCTTCATACCTCAGTACCATCATGGCATCTTGTCCAATATTTTTCTGAACTTCCTTATACCATTCATCATTGATTTGTAAAGTTAGAATATTTTCTCAAAGATTCATCTTAATAGGTAACACCAAAAATATGCATGGCCTCCTACTCAGTGCATCTGCCACTCAATTCACAACTCCTTTAATGTAAGGAATTTCAAAGTCGTATTCACTAAGAAATTTCGACTAATGCATTTTTCACGCGTTCAGGTCACTTTGTGTAAAAATATGTTGCAATCCACAGTGATCTATCTTTAACTCAAATTTTTGTCCAATCAATTAATGTCTCCACACTCTCAAGACGTAGACAATAGCTAGTAACTCCAAGTCATGTGTTGCGTAGTTCTTCATGCATTTTCAATTTCTATGAAATGTAAGCGATCACTTGACCATCTTGTATCAAAAATTCTCCCAACCCTTCCTTGGATGGGTATGTGCATACCAAGAAATCCTTGTCCATGTCAGGGACTTTTAGTATCAATGTTGTTTTCAGCAACTCTGCGAGCCTTTGAAATTCTTCTGTGCATTCCTCAGTCCACAAAAAATTCTTGATCTTCTTCTGCAATTTTGTGATCGGTTTTGTTATCTTTGAAAATCCTTCAACAAATTGTCGGTAATATCCGGATAAACCCATAAAACTAAGTACTTCATGTACGTTTTTCGGTGCTAGACATTCCATAATAGCCTCCACTTTCGTTGGATCCATAGTGATACCTTCGCTAGATATGATATGTACCAAGTAGTGAATATTATATTGGTAAAGAGAGCATTTTGATAGCTTCCTATACAATTTGTTTTCTCTTAGGCACTGCAGAACCAACCTCAAGTGTTCATCATGCTCTTCCTTCATCCAATAATAAATCAATATATCATCAATAAAAACTTGAACAAATTTATCTAAGTATTCACGGAACATCCCATTCATCAAACTCATGAATATGCCCGAGGCATTTGTCGATCCGAATGGTAGAACTGTAAAATCATAGTGTCCAAATATTGTCTTAAAAGTGGTCTTAGGGATATATTCTTCCTTAACCCGCAATTGTTGATATCCTGATCTCAAGTCAAGCTTTGAAAATACTGTTTCCCCTTTCATATAGTCAAACAAATAATCTATTATTGGCAACAGATATTGGTTCTTGATCATCTCTTTGTTCAATTGACGATATTCAATACAAATTATCCACGACCATCCTTCTTCCTTATGAACATAACTGGTGCACCCCAAGGTGACACACTTGGATGAATAAGTCCCAAATCCAACAATTCCTTCAATTGCATTTTCAACTCCTTCAATTCAGGCATTGATATTTGGTAAGGAGCTCTTGCAATAGGTTTAATTCTCGGTTTCAAGTCTATTGCAAACTCCAACTCTCTTTCGGGCGGTAAATTGGGTAACTCTTCTGGAAAAATGTTTGCAATTCTTGCACTATAGGAATGTTTTCTAGTCCTTTTGCCTCACCCTTTTCATTCAGCGCTAAGATTTCATATAGTAAAAATTCCTTGCCCATAATACTCTGAAATTGTAGAGAAGAATTGAACCTCAAGGACACTCCCTGGTTTCTTCTTACAATCATTCTACTTTGTCCCAAATCATTCGTCAAACTTGATCATTTCGGCTTACAATTAAGTATCGCATCATATGATTCCAACCAATCCATACCAATCACTATGTCATAAGAACCTAGTATCGTGACATAAAGATCTACCTTTGTTACAAAGTCTCCCAATTTAATGTTACAGCCTGTAACCTTTCCTTCAACCTTCTTTTTGGAATCCAATGCCATTTCTACGTACTTGAACTCATCCTGCTTGACTTCCTTTACATTAATTCTCTTCAGCACTGCACTAGAGATGAATCTCTCTGTAGCACCTAGATCTATCAATACACTATAGTTTTGGTCTATGATCATCCATGATGTCTCTAGCACAATGGACTAATGCTCATCCTGACGGTTGTTCACCGCTGTATGTATCCTATGGGCCTTGCCCAAATATCCAATTGTAGTGGGTCCTGATGATCCGACCGATCCAGCCTTCTTAATCGGATAGTCTCGTTGGTAATGTGGCTCACCACATGTCCAACATCCAGTCTTCGGTCCATTGCTCCTGGTCCCTGAAGTAGAAGCTTCTTGTCTAACGTCTTGTGATCATGATATGTTATATTGAATAGGCCTAAATTGCTATTGTGGTTGATGTTGCTTCTATGAACGTTCTGTAAGGAGTCCTCTATTGAGGATTCTTTCACTGTGGTGTTGTAAACACAAGTCCTGTAGGCATAACTCGAGGCCCTATAGTATGTCTGGATGGTTCCTGATGTTGTTGTGCTCCCAATGACATCTGTCTAGTTTGTCTAGAGGGATTCTTGGCTTGACCCCCATTGTTTAGCTCTTACTCAACTATGAGGGCCTTCTGAACCACATCATGCAAAGTCTGAGGAATTAAGATCCTTACCTTTGCGCAAATGTTGGAGTTAAGGCCAAACAAGAACCTGTTGACCTTGAAACTCTCAGTGTTCATATGTGGAGCATACCTACGTAGCTCCATGAATCTGGCCTCATACTATGGAACCATATGACCGCCCTGTTGTAAGGTGTTGAACTCATTTAGCTGACACTCATTGAATTCTTCGAACAAATACCTTTCCTAGAACCGTTCCTCAAACAATTCCCATGAAATGTCTTCAATGACCATGTTTAGCTGAGGTAGGAGTTCCTTCCACCATAAAAGAGAACTCCCCTTTAGTTGAACGACCGCCATGCGAACTTTCATGTTGGAGGTGTAATCACAAAGCGCGAAGCACATCACCATGTTCTCTAACCATGCCTCAACAACTAAGTCATCTGAGGCACCCCAGAACTCAATAAATTTCACCTTCTCGAGTTCTCAGTGTATGCTACTACTACCAGCGGGGTCCCGTTGTGAACCCTCATTGGGTATGGATGCTCTTCCCTCATCTCTATCCAAGTGGTTGATCAAAACCTCTGACATCCTTTCAAAGGATCTCAACATACTGACTACATCTCCCACGACAATATTCTCTTCCTCAACATTCATCTCCTCTTCCTGGGGGTTAGACCTTTCGATCATGAATTCTATCGGAGGCGTCACACCTCTTCCTCCAACACCACGTTTCCTACCTCCCCTGCGCCTCTTAACCATGATTACCTATAAGAGAAATTTCCAGATTTTTATTAGTGATCTAATTCAATCATTTTGTTTAACATAGCAGATGGCGTAACAGTCCAATTTCACAAGGTTGAACCCGCTCTGATACCATATGTAACAACCCCTCTATTACGTCATATAAATACATGAGAAACATTTTTTTTTTTTTTTGAAACATTAATAAGCATCATTAGAACAGGAGAAACATGACATTAACATACTTTAGTCAATTTCAGTCAAATTCATGATAATAACATATATCAATAAAACACATTATACTTCTCTCAATTCATTTGCAAACTAGATTCAGATACTACTTAAAGCATTAAGGAGTCTGTCACTTCACATAAAATGAAATACAACTACCCACCCAACCTATCCTGCAAGGTTAGGACTTCCAAGACACATAATCAACACTCAAGTCTAGGATTCGTTTGATTGATCTTGACCATTTAAGGTCTCAAGACTGGCAAATTTTCTTAGGAAAAAGGAAGTGTCTAATTCCCATAATTTCAATTCATTCCACAATTTACATATAAACTACAACGTTCTTAACTACCTTTATACAGACAAATAAGATATGGTAACATGGTTACTTCATCAAACATCATTGCATACTATTTCAATACCTTATCACCTTACTCATTAAGGATAGGAAGACATTCCAAAAACACCATGACAATAATCTTAAACAGAAAACATAACCCTTTTAACCTACAATCTACCATTTAATACATGTTCTAATCACTTAGATACAATGAAGAAGTAATCTGTGACTGGGAGAGAGAGTTTTTTCTAAGAAGGAGTTTAAGTTATGTAAGAATCTTGAAGCTTCTCTTCTAGAAACACAGTGCAACACCTCCATAGTCAATTCCAGGAGAGCGTAGATGGCTCCTTGAAGGCCCAAGGTTCAGAAGATACAACACTCGAAGTGCACAGAGAACTTCTCAAGTCAAGTAGGTCAACTTTCAGAAGTACAAGCTCAGGAGAGAAAGTGTGAACATACACATGGGAGGGGAAAGTACACACTCAACAAAGCATCTAAATATCAAGGGGGATAAGCTAAGAGCACTGGAATTCAATCAAGGAAAATCTCGAGAGTGGCAGGGGTGCAAGGTTCAAGGAGGAGTCAATACCATTGAACCAAGAGGAAGCTATAGTAGCCGTCAGATCTGGGAGTCTCATAGGAGGGTCATCAGATCCACATCCAATTAATTCCTAGCCATCGGATCTCAGCAAGGGTATATCAACAACGGGGAGCCATTGCGGGATCAAAGGGTCAAGTTAACTATTGCGCCATTTTCAGTTCTGCAATCCATACGGGTCGTCGATCGTCACCTACAAACAGATCAACGGTTGGCATCGGTCACACTATCAACGAGAAATTTTGATTGAGGAAATCAGGAGAGGGTTTAAACCTCGTGCTAGTTGAGGCTCCACAATTCTCCCAAGCCATCGATATTCAAGATCGATGAAATCATAGCCATCAAATTAACCCGATGATTAGCACTCATGGAGATGGGTCAAGGTTATAGATCTCGATCACGAGGGAGGATAGAGGCCCTTTGGGATAATTGACAAGGAGGGAAGAACCCCTAAGTCGTGAAGCTCCGAAATGATCTACACCGTAGATCAGTGAGTGTTTTGTAGCCATTGGATCTGTTAATATTTTTGGGTTAAAGGTGGACGGTTAAATAAATTCAAAATGCTCTAGGTTTAAGCTCTAGGGAACTTCACTCCGTGAGAAAAGAAGTCTCGAAAATGTAAAAATACTTGAAGGTTGAAGCCCCGTAGTCACAAATTAAGACATGTGGCACAATTAGATAGTGACAAGTGTCAAGGTCTGGTTGGAACTTTAGGTACAAAAGTTAGGAATCAAGGTGACATGTGGAAACCACTCAACCAGTTCCACGTCAACAATGACATCAACAACCACATCACTCTAGGAGTACATGACTCCTAGATATTTGAATCCAAGTAATAATAGTTCTCTGTAGAGTCAGATATCCGAAATCATTTCTAATCATAGATCGGTGCAAGGTATAGGGACCTTTGATCTCCAGGTTAAACAAGATTCAACTCTCCGACTAAGTTAAAGGTAAGGGTTTAGGTTGTGAAGACCCCGAATTTTTTAACCTCTGGAGTAAATCAACACTGTCGATCGATGGGTACATGTGTCTGTAGATCTGAGTATTCAAAACTCTATCTCAGCTGACATGACAATGCCACATGTCAACTGGTTTCAAATGAAACGTGGCACTCATTTTTGGTACCTTAGGTTACATTATCTGCACTAATTTAGGTGAAGCGTGTCACTCTCAGTGATTTGACACATCATCGATTGTGACAACGTGGCTGCCTTGTCACTCTGGGAGGAAGGGCCCCAGAGAAACATATTTCTCCGAAGTGTCAGAGCTATGAAGTTACTTCTAGTAGTTGATTTTAGGATGAGTGTGAGCCGTTATATCTACGATCTCTTTGGAGGTTCGGTGGTCTGAGTGAACAGTCTAATGTTGTGGAAGTGGAAAACCACGAAGTTCCGAAGTTCTATAGTGGATCTCCACCATAGAACTTGTGTGAGGAGAAACTCTGCTAGCCGTTAGATTAAGTGGATAAAAGTAAATGAAAGGAGGGTGATAGGAATGTGTAACTTACTACTGTTGGTCAACTCATCTTATGACCAACTTCGTCTGGTTAACACTTCAGGAGAGGGGAGTGTTGAGTTTTAATAACCTCCAGAGCGTCGGAGTTCCATATCCCCGAATAACGCTCATTTGAACTGACACTAGGTTATGTCTCCTGATCACATGCATAACTTAGTTTAGGAAAAATGGCTAATGCCCATGAAAGTATTAAGTAAATTCTATAAGTCTGGAGACTTTCACCCAGACATCCCGAGATCCCAAAGTTGAAATTTAAGATACTATGGTACAAGGGTTCCTCACTACTAACAACTAAGGTTAACCCAAGGTTTACATCAGAGGAACATGAAAATTCAGGTAAACCCCCATTGAGAATCCACCATTTGACAAAAAAGAAAAATAGTCAACATCATAGTAAGTTATGATACAAGTTTGGGTCCCATATGCCTCTCGACAACGAAACCCATCAATAGAATTGATTTGGATTTTAAATGAAATTCAAAAAGGGCTTATGATACAAATTGGAACTAAAATACAATGACCAATGAGCAATACATTTAAAATTCCTAACATAATCCCCTTAAACTCTGTTCCACATATTCGGGTAAGGATGAAAAATAAAGACTTAACCATAAGCTATATGAATACATAATTCTCAAAACAAGGAGGATCAGACCGATATACAGAGTTAAAAAAACGTTTGAGATTTACAGGGAATATTTAAAATATAACATTGTAGCTATTGTTTATTTTAAATAGACCTTCCAATGATTCTACAGTGAGACTACCCATCTACTGTATTGATACTCGTAAAATAAATAAATTCAGCTTATAAATACCAGAAATCAATGATGTTGGCAAATTCAGTGGATAGAATGCAGTGATGGTTGTTGTCATTAATGGCAACA
>ML814432.1:28892-40798 GCA_009831015.1 Picea engelmannii | reverse complement strand
AAGGAAGAACTTCCACTCTTTTACAAGTCTGGATGTCCCAACTCTCACAAGTAAAAACACAGTCAATAAAAATTTCAACAACGTAATAGTGCCTTCTCAACGTCTGATCCCTTTCCCTTATATGCCCATTTCTTTATAGCATTCCTCCTCATGGACATTTGTCCCTCATGCATAATTCAGTAATTTTTAGAAATTCATTTCAGGATTATTCATCCACTACACATGTCACATCCTCCTTGGGTTGCACAATTAAATTCTCTTTTATTTTTTTATTTTTTCTTTAAAAGCCACTTTTCCTCCCATTTTCCCATGTATTCCTAGTTTCCTCTTAGTTATCCCTTAGTTTCCCCAATCCCCTTAATTAATGGGTTTCTCCTAACTAGATTTTAGTTAGGGTTGGATTAGGAGTCTTCTTAGTTAGGCTAGGGTTGGTTGACTTAAATTATGTTCTATGCACAACCCATTCTCTCAAGTTGTAATTATTTTTAAACAAGGATTTCTTTTTAACAATTTTCATACACCCTTGTGTATTTTATCAATTCTTTAGGTTCTTTCTTACTATTTCCTAACCATTTATTTCCTTCACATATTTACTCATGTCAAAATTCAATTAGCCCCTTTATTAAAATTCATCGTTGGATTTAATAATTAATTCTCTTTTGTTTAATTAATTATTTTAATCCTTCAAGGTCAAATCACTCCAATGTTTTCTAGGCCACCTATGTTTATTGATTCAGGTTTCAATTGTGTGACATGCCCTTCAAGATGCAACTCGTGCTTCAAGGGTTTCACTCACGTTGACTTGTTTTTAGAATTTTTTCTAACCCCTTGGATTCAAAACTCCATTCAGTCAACCTTGTGAGAGACTACGGGCTTCTAAGGAATAAGGACCCCGCCTTATTGCACACCCCTTAGAAATCTACTTGAGCGACTGTCTCAGTCTACACTCATGGCATCGTGGACCACCCAACTAGGTAATCATTAACCTATAATTTAGGACGACGAGAGTGCTAGTAGGCTATGATAGGGATGTTGCCACCCCTCTCCCTCAATATCTAGTTTTTTGTGCAAGGCCCCTTTACTCCTTATGTGAGTCGTATTAGCAAGCATCATCAAGCCTACATCCACTAACAAAAAAAGTGTCAAAATACATATATATAAATCATACTAAAATCCATCACACATCATAGGTGCATAATAATGAAATACTCAAACAATACAATCCACTCCCTGACTCAATCCAGAGTCCAAGGAAGCCCTTTGATGCCACCGGTATCCATAACCTATCATGTGTCCTGTACACTCAAGACAACTTGTGAAAGAACCTATCATCACATATATATACATCAATAAGATCAAGCAGCTATAACACCTCAACATAATCATATATAACCGAAAATATGAATGAAATCACAATGTTCCAAACTCGAATCACTTGTAAGCAAGTGTCCTCAAAGAATAAGTCAATAATAGTATGCTCAGTAGAGAGGGATGTTACAAAAGGTTTCCCATTCACACTTGGAACAAGTTATGAAATACCTTTCTATGGTTCTATAAATATATGGTCATTGTATGCACAAAAGGAAGAAGTTCATTGCAATGTTATGCTGCTAAAATACTCTTGGAGAAACCGTTTGTTATCTTAATAATATATTGGGAAAGTATAGCATAGGGAAATATTTTCACCTCTTGGAAACATTTGTCATAGAGTTCTTCACCATTTTCAATTAGGAATAGGAGAGTAATAACTCTATTTTGAGGGATTCAATAGCCCTCCTTAGGAGGAATAGGGGATTCATAAATCCCATATTTATCCTCTTGGTGTTCTCATTTTCAAAGACCATTTTCTATTGGGTAACCATTCTTTGTGTTCAATTTCATGCATCCTTTGTTAATATTTTCTTAGTTTAGTTTCCATTGTTTGTTATTCCTATCTTTCTTTCTTTATTTCTTTCTATCTTGTGGGTTCACTAACCTACTAACCATTGTTCTGTGTTGCTTTTGTTGTCTTACCAAGGAAATCAAAGGGGTCCCTTTTTTTCTCACCCTTGTGATCAAAATCACCAAACAACGATATTTGCTTCTGTTGTTTCCTTCATAATGATTGAAGCTTCTTTGATACCTAAAAGTGTAGGGTCTTCTTTGATATTCATCTCTTCTGTAATATTATTCTTGAGTTTTCTTCATTTCTGGAATGTTCTCCTTTGAGGGATTGTATTATTCCTTCTTTATAGAGCCTTTGATGACTTCCACATAACTCTTAGCCCTCTCTTCATTATTCCTTTCTATTAACTCGTAACATTTCTCTTCAACTTTATTTATTGGCGGTGTGGATTTACTTCTCTCTTTAGTGTTCTTTCTAATCTTGACAAGTTTAATTCTTAATGTGACTACTTCCTCTTTAAGCTTACAATGGTCTTCTTCTTTCTTCATCATCTGAATCTTCATAACTTCTTCCTTTCTCTTTGCTTCTTCAAGTTGGGTCTTCAAGGAGACAATTTCTTCTTAAAGTATTCTTTCTTGTTGACTGAATTTTTCTTCAAGCTTATTTAAGTCTTCAGATATTTCCTTGATATGGATAGTAACAATATTTTCTCTCTTCTCTACTTCCTTTCTTTGTGCTACTATTTTGCCTTCCAAAATTATTTTTTCTTCCAACTAACTTTTGCATGCTTCATCAATCCTTTTGGATTATTCCACTTGTACTTTTAGGTTTGTAATCATATGTTGGAATTATTCAGAGTTGGTGTTTTGAGACCCCTTCTTTAGCTTGATCAATTATTCCTTGAGTGACTTGTTTTTCTTTCTTTCTTTGTCCAGTTTGTCTAAAGCATTGATCATTTCTCTTTCATAATATTCTTCTTCTGAATCTATTTGGCCTCATGAACTTGTTTCTTCCCATACTAACTTAGCATCTTATTCATCTTCTTTATCATGATCAACATTTTCTAAAGGATATTCCTTTGAGTATAAATTATGTATCTTATCCCAAATTTCTTTGGTTGATGATCATTTTCCCACTTTGACTTTTATCGAATCGGGTAATCCTTCCATAATGAAATCCACTGAAACTTTGTTGTTCCTTTTCAATTCTTTCTTGGTTGCATTCTTTGGCTTCTTTGAACTGATGTATCCTATAGTAACTGAGTACTAAAAATCATACCCTTGTGCTCCTAGAAATTCTTTCATCATATTTCTCCACATATCATAGCTTTGACCATTCTAACCATCAAAGTGTGGTACTCCAATATTAGTGTACTCCATGATCTTCCTTTTAGTGGTTAATTTTTTTTCTTAAAGGACCTTCTCTGATACCAATTGTTGGAATACTGAGAGGGGGGGTTGAATCAATATGAACACTTTTTACCACTTTCAATAACAATATATATAAACTTCAACTTTATCAACAATATATCATTTATGATTGCATTCAATATAGCATGATCACATAACCATAAGCAATACCATTCAACAATATCACATCGGATACACAATACACCATAATTTATGTGGAAACCTAAATGGGAGAAAACCACAGAATTGTTTCTTATATATATCAAGAATACATTCATAGTAAAAATAACTTCCCAATTATCCAGTATGAATTGGAAGAAGGCACCAACCCCCTGATTTACAAGCACCAACCTGAAGGAAGCTCTAACTCCTTGAATTCTCCGGCACCAACTAGAAGGAGGACATGACCCCTTAATTTACATGATCCAACCTAAAGGATGCTACAAATCCCTCAATTATATGCCACCAACTGAAAGGAGGCTACAACCCCCTAAATTCTCTAGCACCAATTAGAAGGAGGCTACAACCCCCTTTCCTTGCCTCATCCTTCCACCCTGTAATATAAGTGTAGACTCACTATCACTTCCACTGATCAACCTGTGACTTCCGCTGTCACTGATACAACTACCAACCTGTCACTATCACTACTACTATCATTTTCACTGTCATTGTCACTGTCACTATCACATCAACCTATAACTAATGATCAACCAATCATCTAACCTATCATTGTCCCTGTCTTTGTCACTATATTTGTCACTGATATACCATCATCAACCAACTATAATCATATCCACTCATATGGATACCAAAACCATCACCACACCATGTATAACAACCATGTACAAAAATCTATACCATAAAATGTACATCAACCATGTACCAAAACCTGTACCATACCATGTACAAAAATATGTACCAAACCATGCATAAAAAACTATACAAAAATATGTACCATAGCATGCATCAACACTTGTACCATATCATGCATCAACCATGTACCACAACCTCAAACCATGTGCCTCAATCATGTGCCAACATCCATAAACCATGTACCAAGATATGTACCTCAAACATGTGCCATATCACTCATGATATGCCTCACTCATGCCATACACCATGTACCATAAGATATCATCAATGATGTTCCTCAACCAAGTACCATAATATGTGCCTCAATCATGTGATAAGATCACCATGACATATACCAAATCAGATACCAAGATATCCAAGATATACTTCTAACAATGTATCATATGATCAAAAATATGCACCATATCATGTACGATCATCATCAAGACATTCCTCAAGAATTTACCATAAACATAACCCTCAATAACACATGTAAATCATACCTTTGATCCTATAGCAGACCTGATACACAAAATTGCATACTTGTAGCTCTTCCTCAACTTCAACAACAAAAGAATAACATTTTCATCAAAATTTACCTCAGAAACCCTAAATTTCAACAAGCATAACTCTGTACCCATAATGAACAAAGGTATGAAATATTAACCAAAAATACTTTGAGATATTTCTTCCCTCTCCTCAAAATTTCAGGGTCTGAAACTTCTTAGAACAAAAGTTATAGGGAAAATGGCAAACCTTCTTGAATTTTATTCTATTCTAGAGAGAAAGCTTGTACAACATGCCACACGCTCAATATTTGATTTATTATTCTGAAACTTAGACAAAATATATTAAAAATTGTTATATTTCCACTAAAATTGGATCCTCTATGAAGAATTTATGACTATTTTACCTGAAACACCTCTTTGAGACTAGTTTTAGGACTAGTAAAAAACCCTATCTTCTACAGAGTGTATCTCCAAAAGTAAAATGACCTAGAATATGAAATTTTTACCATAGGTACCCTAATATGTCATCTCAACATCCTCCATTTTTTTCTATCTGAATCATTCTAGAAAAAATTTAATGTGAAAATGGTAAGATGACCTTTAAATAAAATACCCTAGAACACATCATCACAATACTTCATCCTCCCTTGGAATTTCTCCCTTATTCACATCAAATTCCCTTTGAAATCCGCCTCATATATCCTTGGTTACCTTAGATAAAAATCACTTGATTTTGTGTCATAAATGAACTCCTATGTGCCTTATTTATACTAGATCTGGTACCCTCTTTCTAGGGTCGACTTTACCCAAATAAAATTCAATTTAATTTTTAATGATTATTCCATTGAGGCCGACTTTACCAACAACATCCTTAATATTTATTTCAATAGGGTTGACTTGTAAATTCATGTTTGCAACAACGTTTCTTGCTTTAATCAAATTGGGGTCGACTTGTCACTTCTTGTTACCACTGTTTAGGGGATTATTAACCATACTTTGGGGCTTCCATCTTCAAGAGGGAATATATCCTTAACCATAAGGAACCACATGACATACCACCTATCATTGTAAATGGAACGATGAGGAATATCCATATATGAGGTTTTTACATGAATTTACATTTTTTGTCATGTTCTTATTCCTCAAACAACTTCGAGATTCATGACCACACCTATGGGGATTCTTGTAGAATTCTTCAAATTCACCCATCACGTCTGTTGACATCAATGACAAAAAACTATCCAACAACATCAATTACAACCAAACATCCAACAAACACATATAATGGAAACTTGCAAATGAAAGACTTGAGAGCTAGAAATGCAAAGCTAGAAAGCTACAAGAAATCAGATATACATAACTATGAATAAATGGACACAACACATGCCAGGGAATGGGGTCCCAGTGACTCGACACACACTGTGGAAATAAACTACAGAATTAAATTATAGTCAAAATACCATGTGAAGGAACAAATCTTGTATTAATCCATGGCAAGAGATAGTATTCAATTCATTACATAACATCTCATCATTGATTTCATCAAGTCCTCCTTACAATATTTTCTAACCTCTAATATCTATTCTCTCATCCCCCTAATATCTAATCCTTTATGTTTATACAGAACATAGCAATGGGGATGATCAAACCAAATTCCCCAATTTCATAACATTGCAATCTAAGAGTAGCATATACATAACATCCATTTTATTTTTGGTATCATAGTTAAATATATAGCTCATGATCTGATTACAAATTATTTTCATGATGTAAAATAACTGAGAATAGTTTGATTTGATCTCCTTACTGACTTGGTGCATCCATTTGGTTGAGACGTTGGAGAAGACAACCAAAAGAGTAAATATGGGCATTCCATATTTGGAAAAATAGTTGTATCTCCCAAAACATGCACTTTTTGAGAAAATCACCCACTCAAATTAGGATGTTTTGCACAAAACCCATGTTCCAAAACTCACAAATTTGTCCTCATTAGCTCAAAAATCGCATGTGAAGATCACTGCTACTAATATGGAATGTGTCTGACTGAGAACATTTGACCATGACTATAAGCTGCCACATTGGACCTGGGTGCAATTTACTAATCACCACACCATGTCAAGGGTCCTAGTAACAAAACCCAAGTTCCGTATTTTTCCTTGGAGATGCATGGATATTTCAATCATGGAGGTCGAGTACCAAAACTGAATTATCGGTATAGGAACTGAACTAAAATTATATGGAATCAAAAAGATTAATCTAAACCCTTTATAACTTACTAAAAACAAAGGAAATTGTAAATATTAACAACATCAATATTTTTAAGCACACTAGCTTCATAAGTATGGGTAGATATGAGAATAGGGATAGTAATCAGGTGTAAGGATAAGGTAAAAGAATCAAGAAGGAGACCAACTGATGATGTAAAATATGTCAAATTAAAAATTCAACAACTCCCCCATGCCTGACGATTGGTATGTCCTCATACCAAATGAAGTAGGTACCAATTATTAGGACCATAATACAAATTTGTTGTTTTCCAATTGTCCTATGTATGTTGTTTGACTTAATCTTTCTGTGATAAATGTGAAATCATCGTTCGGTTGTTCTTTCCTCTACTTTTCATTCAAGGAAGAAAAATTGTCTTGTTTCTACCTTAGGAATTAGTAAGTGTATCTATCCACTAACTTTACTTCATTAATATCGTATCAATCTATGTTAAGTTGTTATGTTTTTTATGAACCTTCAACTAGCATAAATCTGTGACTTACCCAAGGAGACTTCCTTCAGTAACCAATAGCATGAAATTACACAACTACTTGAATTTATTTATGTATAACTTCTACAGTTTCCTCAAACAAGTTGACCCGACTCCATTTGCTTAATTAATTTCCCAAAACAATCGTCACGACCTTCATGCATAAGACTACCAATTTTTAGTACTTTGTCTCAAAGGAAACCTCCAACAATCAATTATGTAGCTCGTTGTTTGACTTCCTAAATGACCTCTCCATATTTCTCTACGATTTTATTTATTAACACAATTACTAGTTCCACATCATACCAACGCTAGATTAAGCATATATGTGGATGGATGAACATGTTGTTTAAGTCTAAATTTTCAAGGAGAACAAGGTACCAAAAAAAATCACTTCAACGCTAACCTTAACCATCCTATTTCAAGGGACAAATAGTTTTTAAAAGGAAAAAATTATTGTAGTTATTATCCTTAAAGACATCATCACTCCAAGTAGCGCATGCTCTTCAAATTTTTTGTTGCTCGAATGGTTATGATCATAAAATAGGGTAAACTATTTACTAAGACTCCTTTACATCATAATATGAATTTCCTTTCCATGCAACAACCAATATATTGACAACAAGTTCCATCTCAATGCATTGTTTCCAAGCTTATTTGTTGTTTCTAACAATGTATAACAATTTTTTTTCCCATCGTCACATCCAGAGTTTCGCTGCAAACAAATCGCTTCACAAGATTTGTTGTTTCTAACAATGTATAACAATTTTTTTCCCATCGTCACATCCTGAGTTTTGTTGCAAACAAATCGCTTCACAAGATTTGTTGAGAATAAATCCCCATGCATGCTAAATCTAACCTCACATAATATTTTCCATAAATGATCTCCCAACAATTTTTACTTTGGAAGAGAAAGTATTTACCAAAGAAAATATTTTGACCTCTTTTATATAAAATTGGCACGTTTTCCAATTAAAACAACCAATCAAGGAAAGAAAAAAATAAGAACTAGATTAAAGAATTTTCTTGTTTAGCCATTTAGAAACAACAAGTTGCTTGAATTCTTTTCATTTCACGCATTGATGAGATGAGAAATACATAAATGAGACTTTTTTTCTTTTTTATATGTCAATATTTTTAAATTTCAAACCAACCCTATCAGAAATGCTCAAATCAATATTCAAATAGGAACCAGTAGATACTTAACCATATTATTTTTATCTAGTCAAGGAGTCAGCTAATAATTTTCAATTTTCCTTCATGTAATATGATCACTAATTTCAATATTTTCAACACCATTCATCAGATACCCTCCACTTACAGAAGATTGGTTTCCATCAACTACATCTCACCTTTTGAACAAGTATATATCTTCCTTATAACTAGTTCCACATTCACCAACCAACATTTGAAGAAATGAAAAAGATATAACGATTATAATTTTGAATGGAAACAATTTTAAAAACACGAGAATAAGAGACTCATATTGAATCCTTATAGTGATTTGAATGAGTGGTGAAAATCAAATGGAAAATGATTATAAGAAATCATGCTAACACACCAAGGGACAAATCATAGGATGATGCTATAAGGGAGTAATAGTGGGTGTTGGTAGGATGGGTTAAAATGACAGGACAAGTAGTAGATAGGATATGATAGAGAATAAAAAGATTAGAATGTTGTTTTTATGATCAATTTCCTTCATCTTCAATAGATTAGAGGGATTAGAAAATTGTTTACCTCAAGTTACCTTAGTTCTCTGGAGATGATACTTACATACATAAACTGAATTCTAAGTTGTTTTGTAGTAACTTGAGCTTTGAATACCATATAAGAAATTTGAGTGCTAAAGAAAGATGTTATGATATGAATTCTTGAACTATGAAAACTAATCAAAACTAAGTGAAATGGAATTGTAGATGTATGACTGGAATTGAAGAATGCATTTGAGTTGCTCGAACACTGTTGATATATTCCTTGTTGTCATACATACCTATTCAAATGATGAAAAATAAAATAAAAAAGAATCTACGAGTTTTTTGGTACCCACTATGCAGCTTTGGTACCAAAAGAGAAAAAATGTTGTTTCTAACAAAGACTATTGTTGCCTTTGAGATGTTTGTTGGTTGCAAATTGTCTGCAAATTTTAACTTGTAGAAAACCATCAGATCAACCTTTCCGTCATGCACATCCACAACAAATATCAACATAAATAAATATGCTATAGAAGTATATACCTCCCACTTTTCAACAAGTTTCCTTTTCAATTGTTGACATTCCCCTCTTATTTAGAAAAACATGAAAATGATGTTGCATTGTTCTTGGAGTTGGACCAACAAGTATATGCAACATTTGTTGAAATTTATTTGTTTGTTTACTATCCTACACTACTTGAAAAATAGAAACATTTTCTCAAGTGTAGGAGTATTTCCAGTGAATCCATGTGCATAACATGATTATAACTATACTCATATCCAAGTATGAAAAATATACCTCAATGGTTTCTCGGACATGAGAGACCAACTTCTTTTTTGGAGATGATTCCAAGAAGTGTTGAAGAATGGATTGGTACTGCATTGTGGTGAATGTTTGGAACCAAGTTTCGATGTAATATATGTCTCCTTGGATCTCTTTGATTTTGATGCCATGAATTTATTTGGAAAGATGGTCATCACACTTTGTAATGCACAAAAGATATGGTGATAGACATGTGCCAAAATTTCTTCGATATTTGTCTCTAGTATCTTCTCTTCACCTGATGTGGTCCACGACTCTTTGATATATTCTATATTCTCACAAGGAATACTAGAAGAAACTTCCAAATCCTCTTCCCGTGGAATATGTTCATGGATCATTTGTTCCTATATTGCTTCTTGAAATGCAGACTCATCCCTAGTGACAATTCTGGAGTGTAGACAAGGATTTGAAAATATCCTTGCATGGGCATGTCCTCCTTTACTCAAAAAATGATTGAGAATCTTAGATACTTCTTGTTGTATCTACTAATCCTTGTCTCACATATGGATTAGTGTATGGTATTTGTACAAACTAGAAACAAGAAATTTAAAAAAATAAATGAAATATTGCACACCACACAAAACCAATTCCAAAGCAGATCATGTATTTGGAAAACTCACGCTACTAATACCTTGTGGTGACCAAGTTGTTTGTTGACATGAGAAGCTTTCCCCTTTCCATGCATAAATCTAAAAGAAGGCACACTGAACCAACACAAATATGGATCAAAGAGATTTCTAAAGCAAATGTGTAGGTTCTCACCTCTCGTCTTACCATTTCTCCTCCTCCAACTATTAAATGTTGGTGCAACAAAAGTATGCACAAAAACAAAAAACGTTAGTGCTCTAATCCCTTTAGCATCTCCCCGACAACGACGCAAAAAATGTGGGGATATTTATATGCATAAATTTTGGACATTAAATCATCAACCCGATGACTTGTAAGCTTGTGAGACACATGCAAAGTGTATGCAGAACACGATTCTATATTAATCTATCAAAGAAATGTAGGTAAACCAAACTACACCACTGAATTCATCACTGGACTAGGTTTACTCAAATTTTTTCTTGACACAAACCACAATATTTCCTAAAGGTTCCTGGGATCACTTATCAATCAGATAAGTCCTTCAATCTTCAGTGGATAATCAATATTTTGTTGATGAATCAAATATTAAAGATATGTAATGGAAGCTTGTAAATGAAAGACTTGGGAATTGGAAATGCAAAGCTAGAAAGCTATAGGAAATCCTATCTACATAACTACGAATAAATGAACACAATCATTCCAGGGAATGGGGTACATGCCACTCTCAACACACACTACGGAAAGAAACTACATAATTAAATTACAGTCAGAATACCATATGTAGGAACAGATCTTGTATTAATCCATGGAAAGAGAGAGTATTGAATTCAATGCATATCAGCTCATCAATGATTTCATCAAGTCCTCCTTACAATACTGTCTAACCTATGATCTATATTCTCTTCTCCCCCTAATCTCTAATCCTTTATGTTGTTGAAGATTCCACTTGGGAAGATGAGTCTTTTATACAGAAGCATCCAGAGTTACTCAAGCGTTGCGGACAACACTTGTCTCAAGGGGAGGGGCATGTTAAGCCCTAATATTGGCTCATTACCCCTTAATTAGGGCACATTATATTAGTAATGTTATTTTATTTATGTCGGCTTTAGGCCATTAGTTGTAATTATACCTCCTAGTCTCCTATATATACCAAGGAGACATTTTCATTTTGAATCATCTTGTACTTGAACATTTAAGTGGGGTAAAAGGAGGTTTCCCCCTCGAAGAGGCTTATTATCTGAAATTGTCTCTTGAGGGTTTGAGGAGTGCTAATTCCAGCCAATGCATTACACGATATCGTGGGAGTCAACTCTTCAGACGAAATTGCTTCTACGTTTTCATCTTGAGATGGTTCTTGTTCTTGTTCTTCTTCCTCTTCACAATCTATGTAG
>ML814432.1:13566-26433 GCA_009831015.1 Picea engelmannii | reverse complement strand
TTAGAAGTGAAATAAAATGCACAATAAAATAGACATGATTATTGATGCAGAATGAAACTCAATGAATGTATCTTCTTACTTAATGATAGATCTGAAAAGTAATGTTGTATTGATGTAATAGAATAGTAGATATAATATGTTTGAGGTAGAAAGAAGGTATATCATCGCCACATTATCCTCCCTTCCAATATTGCAGGCATCTGGGTCATGCAGTCACCCATAAGCCATCTCGGGTGAGACTACATTGTGCACTCTGTGCATAGTCTGACCTTCTGGTCTCCAGAAGGGTCGATGGTTTGCAAGGTTTTGTTGGAAACCTAAAGTAGAACCCAGGTTAGCATAGAAAAATCCAACAAATGGAGTTAAATTAAGTGGTAACATGTTAATATGTGTGATTAAGTTGAAGTATGTTGATCATGATGTTGCATATAGGGAGAATTTCCCTGCATTCACGAAACAAGTTTACATGGAGAGTAAAGGAGAGGGTCCATCAGGAGATCCCATTCTGGAGCCAAAATAGTGGATTGTAGGACTATATAACACATGGATTATGAAATTGCTAGAGATTCCTCACTTTGGGAGAGGAAAGTATGACAATGCATGTTTCAAACAACTAATGGAACTGGTACATGGAGGAATCTTATGGATGGATAGGCCTATATCAATAGATGTGTACTTAATTGTCAAAATCATAGGATTACCAACAGATGGAACAAAACCATAACAGTATTTGGATGAAAAAACTAAAGAAAAATCTATGGCAGATGAGATCAAGAAAAAATCTAGGATTGACAGAGGGTCCATGGGGATGATCATTAGACAGATAAATGAACCATCAACTAAGTTTCCTACAAAATTGATGGCATGTAAACTTTTGAGGAAGTGTCGCAAAGATGAATCCCCTGTTGGAGTAATAGCAGCAGCCGCGTAGTGCGTAAAGGGGAGTCTACTTAGCCAGGATCCATATCTCCTAAAATTATGTTTGGAGGCTTGCAAGGATGTGCAGGATCTAGGATCATAGTTTCGATATTCCTGGTTAATCATATTTATAGCACTGGTTGGATGGGGAGAACCAAAATATAGGAAAATGTCATGCAACAAAATATACAACTCTATGGCATACTTCAAATCCAAAGAAAAGGAAGGATAATGCTAACATTTTTTCCATTCTCTATGATGAGATGCAAGAGAAGCTAACAAACACATGGAGAATACCGCCAGAAGTGGTGAGAGAACATTAAGAAATAGAAAATTTTCAAGATTCAAGGAACAACATGTGGATCTAGGATAAGAAGGATCTTAAGAAGGAATGGCTATAGTTGAGATACCGTGTCACAAGGGAAGAAGTGCATTGGGCGATGAAGGATTTTCTTGAAGAATGGAAGGTGCCAGTAATCCTAAAGAAAGTGCCAAAAACTAAACAACAAGTAGAGTCTGGACCTTCAAGGTAGTCAACCATCCCAACAAAAAATACAAGGAAAACGACAGAGCACGCAAAAGAAAAAGGGGGTACCACAACTATTAAAAATCCAAGGTAGAAAAATATTGTCCCTAAGGCTTTATCTTAGAAAAAAGAGTGTGTAGAAGGAACAAATAGAGGAACGCATCCAGAGACAAATACTCATATGCCAAAGGAAACAAGAGGTGGAGATCTCCTAGATATGGATATACCAGTTAAAACTGCGTAGACATAGACACTACCAATGAAAATAACAGTCTTACAGTCAACAGGACAACACAAGAAAATTAAGGCACACAAGGAAGTTTCTCAACTTACACTTATAGAGGATGATGCAAATTCAGTAGTAGCAAAAGTGCAGGATCACATGGCAGAGGCATGGTATGATGTTGAGAATCAGAGGGAGGAGATAATCAAGAAATTAACTGAGGTCAAGGATGCATTGGAACAATTTCAACTTAATACAACGTAGCAAAAATAGCAGGCACAACAACAATAAAATCCTCAGGAAAGAACAATTCCAGAACATGAGACAATACAGATCATAGCCATGGGGAATGAAAATTTTTGTATCACCTAGGGAATATTGTAGGTAGATGAGGATACAACGCAGAAGCCACTGAAGGACATAGATCATTTGGACTTGGAACTTCCCAAGATTCCAACTAAGGCATTGTAAAAACTTCAAATAAGTGTCATGCAAAAAATTCAGTCAAGGGCCCATGCATATGCTACAAGTTTACAGTTGGCCAACGAATTAAGTAAGACACTGGAAATGACACTTACCTAAGTGTAATTCGAGAGGGAATAAACAAAGTAGTGCACTAAAATAATAGAGAAACAAGTGGAAGAAGTATTACTATTGTTGATAGTGCGCAAGGAGATAATTTACCCACATAGGGTAAAATTGAGAAAATAGCACAAGCAATGGAGACTTATAGAGCCCACATTATAGAATTTACAGATCACCTAGTACCTCTCCACTAGAAGTAAGAACACAAAGGGACAAGGAGGCTACATGTCATATGGAAAGCATTGTGTTGATCATCTAGGAAATCACAGAGTTATATAATAAGAGCACGTAGTTATGGACAAATATTCAGGAGGATGAGAAACTGTAGGAGTTAGACCAAAAAGAAGAAGCTATAAATACTACAATGCAATAACTAAAGCATAAGCCAAAAGCGATGAAAATATTGAACATGTTGAAACACACACAAGAAATGAAGAATTTCCATGAAAAGTTGAAGACTATACAAGTAGATAAGCATTCAAGGCATGCTCAATTGGAACCACTACAAGAAGGCGCAGAACAAATGCTTACTGATATTGACATAGCAAAGGGATAGATTCAACAATTTGTCTTGGAGAGTGGGGAACTGTTGAAGGAGCACATTACTGAACAAACTGTGGAGACTATAACAGAAAAGAGCGTGCAAGTAAAATCTCAAGTTGAAAAAATTTCAAGTAGGTTCCATGAGCTAGAGAAGTCAGTACAGGAGGCACACACTACCTAAGTGGCTCAAGATGAGCCAAATGTGAGTTTTGGGGGTCTGTTTGCGCAGGAAATTTTGGGGGAAAGCGCGGTAATTAATGAGGCAGTTAGGAAATGGACCAGAAAAGGAGCGTGCGCCAGAAAATAGGGAAGAATAGCGTTGGAAAACCAGGAAAGTCAAAGAAAGGAAAAAAGATGCGGATCAATGAGGAAAAGGGTTGGATTGTGGACCGGCCGCGATCATGGAGTTATAAAGTGGACAAACCTAACTCACCTAGGATTAGTGGGTTAGGGTTTTGGTCATTTTGTAATGGGTAATTTATCCCTTTTTGTAATATAAATATGTTTTGTAAGATATCGAAGATAGGGTTAGAGAGATAAAGACTTATGTATGAGAAATTGATACTGATATGATAGAGATATGAGCAGAGAGAGATAGACATGCATTGTAATCGAGGGTAAGGTCATAATCTATGGATATTAGTATGATCTTGTCAGCCTCAAATGTAATGTGCACAACGCTACTATTTTGATGCAAAATAATAAAAGATCCAAGAAAATAATATATTTGTGGATGTAACCCAGCGGGGGGTGAACCATGGTAAATTTGTGTCTCTATGTGGAATGTTTGCCTTATTTCTTGCAATTGTTCAATTATAATGAATGAAGTAATCTGTTAGAAGTGAAATACAACACACAATAAAATATACATGATTATTACTACATATTGAAACTTAATGAATGTATCTTCTTACTGAATGATAGATCTGAAAAGTAATGATGTATTGATATAATAGAATAGTATATATAATATGTTTGAGGTATAAATACGGTATATCATCCCCACAATAACCTCCCTCCAATATTGCAGACATCTGGGTCCTGCAGTCACCCATAAGCCATCTCAGGTGAGATTGCATTGTGCACTATGTGTGCAGTGTGGCCTTCTAGTCTTCAGAAGGGTCGATGGTTTGCGGGTTTTTTTTGGAAACCTAAAGTAGAACCAGGGTCAGCATAGAAACATCCAACATATGTTTATATATAAAAGAGAAACGGGGTGGATCAAACCATCTTCCCCAATTGCATAACTATGCAATCTAAGAGTAGCATACAAATAACATCCATTTGATTTTTGGTGGATATTAGTTAAAGAGATAGCTCATGAATTGATTACAAATGATTTTCGTAACATAAAATAGTTGAGGCCCACAGGGGTGTAGACCGACTGACAAGTGTCGTGTAAATGAAAGGAAATATGTAAAGGAGGTATCATGTTCGATTCTCACCCCCATTTACCCATGCCCCATGCTTGCGGGTTGTGTGGACACACCTGGAGGTTATAATGGTAGTAGACGGGAATCAAACCCATGCCACATGATTACGAGAACCTCCCAAATTTTCTATTCTTCTAGTACAAAAAAAAACATTTTTTTTTGTTGTTGAGAATAACTTGATTAGATCTCCTTGTTGATTGGATGTGTCCATTTTGTTGGCATGTTGGAGAAGACAACCAAAACAATAAATCTAGGCATTCCATATTTGGAAAAATGGTTGTATCTCCCATACCATGAACTTTATGATAAAACCTCTTATGCCTTACTCAATTTTGGATGTTTTTCACAAAACCCATGTTCGAAAATTCTCAAATTCATCCTCATTGGCTCAAAAATTGCACATAAAGATCACTACTACTAATCTAGCATGTGTTTGACGGAGAACATTTGAACATGGATGGAGGCTTCCACATGGGAATTGTGTTTGATTTGAAGAACACCACACCATGTCGAGGGTGATAGTGACAAAACCCAAGTTCCATAATTTTCCTTGGAGATGTGTGGATATATGCCAATCATGGAGGTCGAGTACTGAATGTAATACCCCCAGGTTGATCCCCAATTGTAATTGTACATATGTTTCATAGGATGGTGAGATAGGATATTTTACGCCATAGTGTCTATATGATTATTAGTCCGGAGAGCCTAGATGATAAAAGGATAGTGAGCATATCATTCTAAAATGTAATCACTCTCAGATATTAATAAAAATACATCATTGTTGCAGACGAACCAGACAAAAGAGTATGGGGGACTAAACTCCACTAGAAATGGAAAGGGGATGGCTAAGAGTCTAAGGTTAAGGGGATAAGTTAAGGGACTTCATACTAGCAATAAAATAGTATCATTCCTAAGTCCTAAAGTCATATATTACATTATGTTATCCTGTGTTCCCAAAGAAAAGGAAACAAATTACATGTAGGGAAAAAATTAGTCCCTTAATGTGCCATGTGTCACATAGGCACATGTATATATAATTTGGGGATTTAGTGTAATTCCATCATTATTCCTTTAGCATTGCTTCATTTGTCCTCTATTGTTGCTATCACCTGTACTTGCACAATGGAAAGCCAAGGAATTATGGAAAACTAGTAAACCGAGAATTGGGCTGAACATGCGGGTTGTTAGGCCCATGAGTTATTGAAGAAGCAGGTTGTCAGGCCCATGAGTTATTGAAGAAGCGAGTTTTCAGGCTCATGATAATTCTCTCCACGTGTGAGAACTATTGGGAATTGATTCCCAAGGTGACAAGTTGCAACTATAAGTCTCTGAGACTTTCTGTCCATCTTGTTTTTGAAGCCCTGGAAGGAAAGTGGGGCAACTGAAGGATTGTTGAGCAGAGAAGGGGCACATTTCCTGGGGTGGGACATGCATTTGGGGAATGAGGGAATGCAGCCTATCCTCTAGATTTGACACATGAGTCTGAGTATTTTTGTTGTTTGAGAGACCCGATCTTGGTTTAGCATTCCTTTTCCCAGGTGGAGTTTTAGCCCAGCTCAAGGGTGACCTTTTGTTGAGTTTATGAGCAACAAACTATATGGATGGGAGGAAATTTTGAGGTCTGCATGTAGTTGGTGTTCTATTTACAAAAGATAAGTGTCTTTCATGTGCTTGTTTAAATTACTGTGTAATTATTCATGTCTTTTCTATATGGACTTTCCTGTATAATTTTGTATTTGAATATTTTTATTATTTTTCATAGTTATGTGCATATGTAGAGCATTTTTCGTGAATTAAATAAGTATCATAGTTTGGAAATTTTGTGTGGAATTTCCCAGCTTTGTGATGGGGATTCTACACCGAAAGTGAACTATTGGTATAGGAGTTGAACTAAAAGTATTTGTCATCGGAAATGTTAGTTTAAACCCTTTATAAATTACTAAAAACAAAGGAAATTGTAAATATTAACAACATCAAGCTTGTTAGGCACATTAGCTTCACAAGTATAGGTAGATATGATAATAAGCATAGTAATTGGGTGCAAGAATAAGGTAAAATGATCAAGAAGGAGACCAACTAATGATGTAAAATATGTCAAATTAGCAATCCAGCAAACTCAACAGTGGTTCTCATGCACAATTAAGTATTTTCCTGGTTAGTATTTGCATGCTACTATTTGTTTTTCACAATTCATATTTTTTATGTTCCTGTTAAGAATCTTACAATCTAGGTCAAGTAATTTTGGTGGCTTGGTTTTGTCAAGCAGGGACATGGATTAAGCTATTATAGGTCTATTGAACTCCTCTAGAAGGGAAACACTCCTCTCTTAATATCTCCTTTCACCCTTTGTCTTTCTTGAAATTAATTGGATCCCTTATCACTTTGTAGGGCCTCTCCTATCCAATTCACAATGGCATTGGGTACACTTATTCCCCTAAGCTCTCACTGAATCCTATACACCCAGTCTAGTCTTCCCATATATCCAATCTCTCTCAAGACGTTCTTCATATTTCATCCTCTGATTGGTCAATTGTGGAAATACCTCCAATAGTAACTAACCTTGAAACAAACAAGGAAGGGGCTCGGGGAAAAATGAAATCCACCTCTTGAATATCTGGCCTTTATGGTCCCCATAATTATCTAGCCCAAGCACAGACGAATGTTATCAGAGATGGAAATTTATATCCATGTACATTCCCTCCTAAGATAAAGGAAGAAATGTAAAACTCAAAATATTCAATGAGGCAGAAACAAAGCAAAGTGACCAAAGAATAAATAGAACAAGACTACAATGGCTAGGCTTCTGACCCTAGGTTCTCTAGAAATTCAGACACCATGTTTTTCAAATAAACCAAGTTATATTGGCTTACCAAATCCTTCATCATCAACTAGGATAACTCAGCATGGAACATGGATTGAATCTCATCAAATGAAGAGAAAGGGGGAATCAATTCTATGGGCCTAAGTGGAGATATATGAGTGGTAGTAATCCTCATATTTACTCCATCCCAACCAATGCGTATTGTGTCAACTAGGTTACCCCTAGCCTAAGAGGTAACTTGAGAAAGACTAGCTAAATTATTTGTAGTTTCAATATTTACCCCTATAATAGGAATGAATATTGGATGCAAGGGAACATAAAAATCACCTCTTTTAGCATTAGGATGATCATGTGTGTGACCTCTACTAGAACCATAAAACCTATATGGGAGACTTGTACAATCAAGTTTCATATAAAGAAAAAAATTGTAATACATTTATTTTGTAAAATATATGGGGAACTCATCATGATAGGTAAAGGTCCCTAATGAACCAAAAAATATATCATATACAAATGGCATAGAAACCTTAAGTTTAAATCTAGAAATTCTAAGTGCCTCTAGTATTCTACTAGGTAGTGGTGGAAGTGTATCAAACAATATCGTTCTCGCATGCACCTAGTGTTGTTTTATTACATATTTAATTGCATTCCATTTGTCTATCCCCATTGCCACCTCTCTCCTGTTGTCACATATCTTATCCCATAAATTACTAGTTGGGCCAACCTGCTCATATATAGACAACATAAAAAAAAAAATTATAACGACCTTACCATGTATTGTTCAGTGCTAGCATGAATTTCATCCATACGAAAATATTCCAACTTGGACAACAAATTATAATACACATTTTTTAACTACAACAATCTCAATTAAGAAAGTTCATCCTTTCAGTGAGCATAATTGACAAGGCTTTGGTTTCTTGCAATTTTAAAATGAAGAATAAAATTAGACACATGTGAACATATTCCAGTAAAAATTTCATTTCTAAACAATTAATGTGAATTTAAAGAAAATAAAACTAGATAGATTTAGTGAAATTACTCAGTGAACCAGAAATGATTCCATGGGATCGTTAGTTGTACTTGGATGGTTGATACTAAGGCTCGAGCTCAAAATCAAATAGAGGTTGAAGCTCAAGATAAGGATCATTCTAACTCTAAGGCTAAGGCTCAGGTGCATGTTGAGGCTCTACAACACCTATGAAAGTCAAAATTGAATCAAATTAGTTTAGACCATAAAACTTTTCATGCTTACTTAACCTTAAAAAAGTTCACTTCCAATATTTTTAAAGATATTGGGAAAAAACACAATGAAATAATATATTGTTGTCATGAGACTTGAATAATCTAGTTAGAATTCCTATGGGAGGTGGCTCCATGTCTATCCATGCAACTGTGAAAGTGTCCAAAAATGTTTGGTAAGAATATATTTGTCCATGTTTACAAATAAAGAAAAAGTGTGGATTTATACTTTCATAGTCTAAAATTGGCTTTGGTTATTTTCATTACTTAACATAATATTTTATTTTAATTATTTTAATATATAAATTATTTCATGGATTAAAATTAGACTTATCATAAACACAAACCTTAATTTCTTAATTTTAGCATCTCATTTTCAATTTTAATATGACATTTATTTATTTATTTTGCAATATTTGTCTTATTTTTCAATTTCACAAATATTATGAATGAGGAAGTTCTAACATCTCTTTGGGATGAACCATCTAATTCTAAATAATTTATATGAGATGTGAACACTATAGAATTAGAGATTTAAAAAGGAAATTCTCTCACTCAACTCAATCTCTTTAAGTATGCTCTCTGCCCCTATTTTGTAAATTAATTAAAAGCTCTCACTTAAAATGATTTTTAGTTTCATTTTTAATTAAGTTTATTTAATTAATACAATTTTATTTATTTAAAATTAATCTCAAAACATTTATTATTTATAGTTTTTAACAATTAATAAAACTTAATCATTTTTTATAAACTTTTTTTGACTTTAAACTTTTCTTTTGATTGAGAGTTAATTTACTTTTTTTATTTATAGTTTTAAACTATTAATAAAACTTTATCGTTTCCTCTAGACTAACATTGTTTTCCACTTGAAGCTTTTCTTTTAGTTGAAAGTTAACTCACTTAGTCCATAACATCATTATTATACATTTCTACCTTGCCATATATAAATAACTAGAAAGATTTTAAATAACATATTTATTAGATATTTTAAATATTTCCAAATGAATTTCACAATGATTTGATAAATGATTATATTTAAAATCTATTTCCAACTCAACTACTTCAAAACAAAGCTATGGTGTATCTCAACCCTTCTCTTATTAATATGGAATATGATGTATCTTAACCCTCTTCTTATTATTAATATGGCATTTTCTTCAAAACCTCACATACACCTAAACTGAGAGGTTCACCTAAACTTAGGTTGACTTACACATATCACAAGATAGTATAGATAAAGTTTCCAAATTTAAAGGAGATGCGTGTATGATGATAGAGGATCACATCCTAGATAAAGTTTCCAAATTTAAAGGAGATGCGTGTATGATGATAGAGGATCACATCCTAGAATTTTTTAATGTTGGCTCCTTCATAGAAATTGTACAAGAAGATGCAATAATCACACTATTCATCATAACATTTGAGGGTGATTCATATAAATGGCTTTTTTATCTAACTATTAACTATATAATAAATTGGAATATTATGCCTGTATAAATTAAGGATATCGAGAGACAAACACATTATATTGAAATTTTTTCAATATTTCAATTCATGATATAAATCTCGTCACTAACTATATAATAAATTGAAATATTATACATAAATTAAGTAATAGTTCCAAGGAAATAAAGGAATATATACATTATTTAGCTATTTTTCTACTATTTATTATAATGTAAAACAAATCAAAAACTTTAATAAATGGTTCATCTTTATCTTACATATAATTCATTAAAATTCTAAGTCATGTAGAAACAACTTCTTACAATATTACAACATTCCCAAATATTAGGCAAATATTAGGTATATTTAAGAGGGCAAAATGAGAATATATTTCCCCTTTACTTCCATTCTTGTAAACACTAATGATAAATATTTATTAATAAACTTGGTTTGGAAAACATTAATGATAAATATTTATTAATAAACTTGGTTTGAAAAAAAATAAAATTATATGAAATATATTGTCTCACACAAATGATTAAAAATAAAATATATAAGGTTGAATGTTGTTACCTTTTCGAAAAATTCAATTATCTAAAATATTATATTGCATATATGTTTTACATTTAAAATTAATATATCAAATAAAACCATATCTACTACATAAGATACTTAATAATACAATACATGTGGAGTAGTGCTATTTTTCCAAGAATTTCATAATCCAAAAAATTATATTATATATATTATTTACGTTTGGAACTAACATCTTAAAATAAATACCCATTTACGTCACAAGATATTAAGGATTATCTATTACCATTTCTAAATCAAATGAATATGTAATGACCCTCCTCGTTACGACAACAACTCTGATAACAGGTGCAATTATTTATTTATTTATTTTTTGTTTAAGGTGTGTGCGCACGTGAGAAGTAACAGAAACACATGACTCTACGATGCCACTCGACAACCGACAAGACGCAACCAAGGTGTTCATCACAAGAAGACTGAGGGAACACAACGGGTAACTGCAAGCAATAGCGACCATAGACACAAGGCGCACAACGCAAACATTTAACGAACATACTGGGTTATGCACAGTATGAACACATAGGGAAGGATCCATAGTAGTAGATCTTACTATTTATGCACCAGAAAGCAGGGCGTTTAATCTTACTTCTCTGCTCCGGAGAGAGAGAGAAGGTCAGATAGGCTCCTTGCCGACTGCTCAGGCAGAAACTAGTAGTCTCCATCAAGTGTGTCGCAAGAGTGGAACCCTGCCTTTAAAGGGCCCGAGACTCTTGATACGGCACAGGATCCTTTACACAAAAATAATCACACACAGACTTAAATACTGGGCTACAATGAGGTGTCTACATCCCGCCCGACACTAGCAGACCAAGCAACCAAACGCTTACCGAAGTACAACAAGGATTGGAAGAATCAACCACGATCCTCTACGGAAGACGCAATTAGAAGGGCTCCGACTATGACCACCCAAGGTTAAGACAAGGCATTAAATATGACCCAATAGGTCTTAGTCATTGTCCAAATTCTCCATTTTAGATTTCGTTAATCGACATGTTACTCAATCAACCCTTTGGAAATAATGGAAATTCGATTACTTGTTATTCCTCAGGTACATCTCATCACAACTGATTGTGCTTAGTTCACCGACCATACATTTTTGTGTTAACACATCCAACAATTTTAATAGCATTGACCTGAAACAATATCCACAAACATTTTTTTTTCGCCACAATTCCCAACAATTGACGAAATCTTACCATAAGACAATACTATTATCGCCTTTTATACTAGCCATAATTCTTACCATTCAAGATAACCACAAAGTCATATTACAACATAACCTTTCTTAGAACAACATTAATATTGGAATTTAATTATTCATTTTGTAATTTCATTTTATAATTGCCATTTAAGATAACAACGAGGTCACATTACAACAAAACTTACCATAACAATATTGATATTGTATTTTACTTTTTCATTTTATAATTGCATTAACATCTCATTCTACGCATTACCATCCATTACATTCGGGAATATAAAAATATCAAGTTTTTGGGGGAGAAAAAAACAAATGAAACATAACTAATCATTATAATACTACATCGCGAGGACAACTGTAATATCACCATTTAATTTAGTAGAATAACTCAATGTCCAGATGTTAGGGAAAGAAAAGAAGAAATATTCCATCATAATCATGGAAAACGAGACAACTCAATCAACAGGTCAATTTAAACAAGTTATCAGTACCCGTAGTCATCATGACCATAAAAGGTTAATTTAAACGAAAAAAGGGGAATTACTCAACCCCTCATCCATTCTAGAAAAGAGTCTACCCTAAAAGGTTTAAGTGCTTCTCGGCACCCCGATAGCATGACAGGAATACAAGGGCCCGATTTAGGTATGTTGACTAACTACGAAGAAGAAAAGGGGCAGTATCTGCATTTATATGACTTATTATTATTTTATATTGCCATTATAACACGCTATATTAAAACAGCATTTATATTGCACTTTACATTTCCAGTTGCCTTAACAATATATAGTTGTTATATTGACCACACAGTCTATATACAGTCGTTCGGTTAGATTTAAAGGTATGTTATATTTAATATATGATAGATCTGAAGATATATATCGCAATATATAAAACATCAAATACTTTAATACAGAGTACATATTGATGAGCCAACATTATAATGGAAACTAATATAAAAATAACGATAAATTCATTGTTGGAAGGATTTCTGAAAGTTCTCTACTAACCCTTTCAAAAACACATAAGTCAGTTTATACGTTGTATGTATATAGTCATCAGAATTAATCACTCGGTGGTGTAGCATGAATATGAAATATCATATGTAGACACAGAGAAGCATGAATATGAAATATCAGACAGACAAACAAGAAGGAGGAAGTTAACACGAGGGGATGCAAGACTATATCTGCTCCCGATGCGAAGAATTATGTTAACACTGAGTGGCGGTCATCCCAGTCAAATAATATCAGAAAGTACAAAACTTTCATAGATTCCACATATGAATATAGCGAGCAAAAATATGAAATATTGTAACAACTTCCCTAACCCAGTGTC
>ML814431.1:72950-87575 GCA_009831015.1 Picea engelmannii | reverse complement strand
TAGGGTTGAACCCGCTCTGATACCATATGTGACATCCCCTTCTTTGTGTCTACACCCGAAACAACAATGCAATTTTTTTTTGAAAAAAAGAACAACAACGACGATTAGAGCTAGATGACTTAGCTGACGGCGAGCACCACGCCTACAGAACAGTCAACAACAACTATGACACTACAATTTGGCACAAGGGCAATGGGTTGAAACAAGCAAGGACAACATTTTAGGCACCAGGAGGAAAGATGAGATAGTTTCAGTTCAAATCAAAAGGAACCGATGAAGAAAGTAAGGGGACACATCCAAAAAGGGGCATCTTAATGTAGAAACACATGAGAAGGATTCCATCAGTAATGCTTAGCCCTTAAGGACACTCTCCTAGTTATCAAAAACTATGTAGATATAGTTAGTTCCTACTTTTAGCCTTCAATATACATGCATGTCAATCATTGTTTAATGAAAGTTGGAGTGTTATATCTGCAAGGATGTTTTCAGTTGCTAACACCTAATACATGGTTTATTACTTTAGAAAAAGTGAAGGGAATAATAATCTTAGGTGGAACAATGAGTTAAGAAATATAAGGACTATTTTGATATGAGTTTAGGCATACAAGTGGGCATAATAAGTTTACATGAAACAATGAGTTATGAAACACAAACTCACATTTGATATGGATAAATATGATTAGAGTAGCATAATTTAAACAAAAATCTTCTGTTGCAAAGAATGCCTTCTCCTACATTGTGCAAAAGCTTACAGGAGGAATTGGCTTCGTCAATGTAGTGGTAAGGATACGTATATCTAAATCTTCACCTCCCCAACATTTGTTCTCTTCCTCTCCCTTTTATTTTGTTGGAAACATTGTGAGTTCTTGTTCCTTTGTCCTTCATATTCTTATTCTCTTTTAATCATGTTGTTTAATAATTTGTTGACTACCTAGTTCTTGAACTCCATTGTAAATCCCTTAACCTCCAAAATAAGAATTGAAAGAAAATTATCCCTCATACTCTGTACAAATGAGACATTGTCAAAATATAAAGAATTACTTCAATAGAGTTGAATGGGGTCAATACAAAGTCCTCCTATTCCGTACCTATCATCACCACCAACTTGAACCTGTACTCATGTGTATGGTTTCTAATATGTTTTATAGATTTATGAATTTGAATATGCAATCTTAAATAAAATATATTTTTAAAAATATTTTGAAAACAAAATTATACTTAAATGAAAATATAAAATAAAAACAATTGAAATCCAAAAATAGATAAGTTTTTTCATAATATAAAAACAATCGAATGGATAGATTGTCAATTCAATAAGGAAGATGGATAAAATAACCGCTTTTCAATCCTCACAACTTAAAATTTACTTTGAATGTAATAAAGCTTATGGAAAAAGTTTTAAACCAACGACATAAGGACGTTATCACGTGCCCCATACGAACTAAGACACTACACAGGTGCATGCTACAGTCGGTAATAAAAACGCAGCAGTAAATAAAAGCCCGTGCACCATATGCAACCAATCTCTGCCATAGATAGCGCCATCAATTACGCCATACGAATTTACAGGTACAAACTCGTTGCCCACGAAAAATAAGAAGACTGTTGGCGATGGGGGTTCATCAACAGACGGAGGTAGCTCGTGAGGGAGTGAGGAAGACGCAGAGATAAGGCAAGTCGCCCAGCAATTAAAAAAAAATCGAAAGCAGACATCACAAGCCTGGAAATTTGCCAGTTATACACCAGCCACGAATTCAGTCTCTAAGAATGGCAACGCCCAGTGAATAACAAGGGCAAAACGCAGTCCCGACCAGTGACCAAATGCAGTCTTAAAAGCAACGTTTCCAGTCTAAAAAAAAGGGGTAAAATGATAGAGCTACGAAGGGCAAGGCGCAGTCACAGCAGTGGCCAAACGTAGTGTTAATAAAACAAAACTTGGCCATCAAATTCATGAATTGCAGGGTTAAATAACACGTTTTTTTTTTCCATAGCCAGGATGCCAATATAAAAAACGCACAGGGGTAATTAAACGCTTTTCGAATGCCAGGATGTCGAAGAGATAAAAAAAAACGTTGTCGAATAGATAAAAACGCAGACAGGGAATTTAAAACGTTTTTCGAATGCCAGGATGTCGAATAGATAAAAAAAAATGTTGTCGAATAGATAAAAATGCAGACAGGGAATTTAAAAGTTTTTTCAAATGCCAGGATGCCGAATAGATAAAAAAAACCGCACCAAAAGAGGAATTACATTGCTGGCAATAATATAAAAGCAATTCAATGTACAACATCCCAGGAAATAAAGGTGTAAAACGACTATCTGTAAGATGCAAAGAGAAGACAGACCAGAATTTAATAGTTCGTCCAGTGCTAGGATACCAATATGTAAAAATTGCAGTGTGAGATTTAATCTTTTCATTTTGAGGAAATAAAAAAAAATAGCAGGCTAAAATCAAATTCTTTGCCTTACCAGGATACCAATATATAAAAATGCAGAGTGAGATTTAATCTTTTCATTTTCAGGGTATCAATAAAAAGTTGCAGGCTAAAATTAAATTCTTACAATAACACGATAACAATCCAATGTAGCCAATAGTAAGGGAACGCAAGGGGCCATTGGGATAAGTCATTGAACTGATCGTAGGGACAACCAACACGCACTCAAGAATTCCATATGCAGGGGTTGTTTCTAGATGGCGGAATCAACAATCAGTCAGGGACAAACATCAAGGGTAGAAGGTTAACAGGTTCATCCTTCCCTCATCACCCTCGCATAGAAAAGCAGGGCATTGAGATCCATAGGTCTTTTAACGCTAACGCGACAACCGTAGATCAAGCTCTTGGCTGACTGCTTAGGCGAGGACTGAGGAGCTAAGGACGAAAGACAAACAACCATTAAGGACACATCAATCACAGCCAGGTGGTCAAGACATGCGGGAAAACAAAGGCCATAGGAGACAACAACCATTGAGCTAGGCTAAGAAAAGTTTCATCCATCTTTTAAAAACATCAGTTTACTTTTCCATTAAATAAGCATAACCAAGCATAAGTCCTAATATATTCTACCATACAAAATGAAAAGAGCATACCATTGCCTGATCGCCCGCTCTGAATGACGTCCGCACGCTCCGTGCAACACCCGCTTGCCGACCAATGAGACTTCACCGGTACCTCCCAGCCAACGCTAGGGGTACTCTTCTTCCCCCTTAGCTCCCCGAGTCGCAAAGGGGCCACACACACTATCCAAAGATTTCCACTAGCTCCCAGCTCGCCTCGCAAGGCCGAGCCACTACTTCTCTCCGAGCTGGGTGTCCCAACTCTCACAAGTAAATCAATTTAGTAGATATTTCTGCAGCGTAACATTACACAAACAAAATATGGTCCTTCATCCTTCTCCCTCCTTCATTATATAGAGTTTCAAACTTCCTTTCTTTCATATTTTCTCATTTAATTAAAGTTTTAAAAATAAATTCCTAAAAAAAATTCTCCGTACAAGTGTCCCCCATCCCCTACACTCCATAAAATAATTTATTTAATTAAGTAATTATCTTTATTTCCCTCACCCACCTAGAGTTACTCCTAGAATCATTCCTAGGTGTCCCCAAATTCTCTTACAAGTTTTAATAGCTTTCCCTTTTATTAAAATGCTAGTTCAGTTTAAATTAGAAAGTTCTTAAATTGTAGATTCTTTACTAAGTTTGACTTTCTGCTTTTTCCCCTAAGTTCCCCTTTTTTCCTTTTATGTTACCTCTTTTCCTAGTTTCCTAAAAAAATTATTTTCCCTCTTTCCCCTTTTTACTTAGAACTCATAAAGGCAGGTGTAGAATTTAACCCCTTTTCCCTTTTATTATTAAATTAGTATATATATATATATATATATATATATATATTAGGGGAATCGGTAACAACGGAAGTATCGTACTCGCGTGACACGGGGTCGAATCCTACCGGCTGCCTTATAACCCCTAGGGAGAAACGCACAGCCCATAAGCATGCCCTTCGAGTAAATTGGGGTGAGAATCGACCTTGAGACCTCATTTTACATAGTTCCTTCCATTTACACGGCACTTGCCAATCGGTCTACACCCCTGCGGACTAAATTAGTATATTTTAAATTATCACAAGATAAAACAATTAATTCCCTCTTTACATTTTATATCCACAGATTTTAGGTTTTTATGAATAAATTAAATTTCTTACTCCCTTCATGTTACAAGATTTAACAAAGATCAAAATTATTATTTAAGTTGTTTTTATTTTTATTATTATTATTATTATAGAAGACAAAATTTTACCACTAGTGTAATTTAGACTTAGGCCTTAAATTTTGTACTGGGCGACATTTAATTAGGGAAATTGTTTTAAAAATTACTTAACATGTTATTCATCTTAGGACCATCTAGGTTCATCCCTCTATCATGAACAACGCGACGTGCCCTTCAGGACGCACTAGGTGCTCCAAGGGTTCCACTCGCCTCATATGTTCCCTTGCACGATGTGCCCTTCGGACGCACTACGTTATCCAAGGGTACCACTCACCTCTTTCCATTTTTCTTGCACGACGTGCCCTTCAGGACCCACCACGTGCTTCAAGGCTGCCACTCGCCTCTTGACTGACTTGGTAGATATCAATAACCCCTGGAGTCAATACTCCGCCAGGTGAACTTGTGGGAGACTAAGGGCCTCTAAGGAATAAGGCACCCACCTTTTTGCGCACCCCTTAGAATCTTTGTGAGCGACTATCGTAGTCTGCCCTCATGACATCATGGGTCCTCTCGAACTAGGTAATCGTTAACCTACAATTCGAGCCACGACGGGAGTGCTAGTAGGCTGTGGCAGGGATGATGTCCACACCTCTCCCTTAACATATCTGGTAGTCGTGCGTGACCCCTTTACTCCATACGTGAGTCTGGTCGGCAAGCTATCGCCAGCCTACATCATCAACAAATCATGTCAGAATGTATCCATATCATATCATCTAATCAGATGCACTAATATCATAGCAAAAACAATCAAACCCCAATGGCACACTCCCTGACTCGAGCCATAGTCCAAGGGGTTCCATCGATGCATCTGCATCCTTGATGTCCAAAATCCTACACACTCAGTTAAATCGAGTCAATAGAACCTGTCTATGTTCATTTAGGCTAACAAATTAATTTCTCTTTTCTAAAAGAACCATTCTAGAATGATGTTTTCTCCTAAAATGAAATGCATATTAAATAATTTTCTTTGAACATTTTTCAATTCACTTTTCAAGTCATTAATCATCGACAATTTTTACTAATAATACTAATGGTGCCATGTTCTTCATGGAATTCAAGATTTACTTATCATATTTCCAAGGGTGTTATGGTTGCAAGCCCTTCTAGTACCTCACTATTGTGGATGGCGAAAGGGTGCAATAGTGGAGACATTATTAACTCAACTTTGTTTCCCCTTTTTGAGAGATTAATGGTTCTTGAGGAATAAGATATTCACCTTATTGTGTATCCGTCAGTTGATCCTCGTGGTGATTGAATCATCATAACTACTCAATCATAAATAAAAAGTCAAGTTTCAACATCGTAATAAAAATGATAAAAATAGGTCATTTGTAAACAAATTCCCTCAAATAATAAGTCATTTCTATCACAATAATTAGATAAAATGGGGCATTATAAACATAGGGTCAATACATCGTATCATATCCATAAAATAGAATAAGAGTTTCAACTAATGTATCGAATAATACCAAGTGAGCATATTTCAAATCACAATTTAGATCTATCTATGCATAGATTTTCCATTGTACATGATTAGAAGCATAAGGAAAACAAGAAAAATTATATTGTACCCAAATTGTAATAAAAAAATATGATATCAAAGACATATAGTAGATGAAATTGGGGAGAGATCGTCTTGAGTTTTGTGAGTTATTAAAGTATATGTTAATGTAATTCACACTAATCTGATTATATATTTATATAGGCTATTGCTTCCAATCTTTCTTTCTTTTTTACTCTGTTAATGTTGTTTTAAGGTTTGGTTGTATTAAATCTCACGGGTTACGTTAGCTTTGCTCCTAGCTAGGATAGGTTAGCACATATTAGTGATAGGTTAGTTTTCTTTACATACATGGTCTTCATCTACATATTTGCATTGCATCCATCGTTGCATCGGTACATAAGACCTTAACAGTAACAAAAAATCAAAGCTAGCAATAATGGCAGTCTAGCCCAATTCTGGATGGAACTCCTAAACCAAACAGTGTATAGCCTAATTGGGACCTTATATTGGGAGGTACCTCTTGTTGTTGTCGAGTGAATTTATACCCCTCAAAAGAATTGGCGCTAGAAGGAAGGCCATTTTTTGTGGCTTACATACATGATTTAAATAATAACTCAAATCGGTGTTCAACCAGTAGTCCCAGCTCACAACCTACTTTATTTTCTCGAACAGAGTGTGAACAAGAAATTATTTACGAAGACTCGAGGGATAATTTCAGAAGTTCTTCCGGAAGTCCGGAAATACATTCTAAAACCTAGTTTCACATACCTCGAGAAGAACTTCATGAAACCCATAGAATCACTCATGTCTACACAAAATTACTTGGAAAATTACCCATAGCTTCTACGCCAACTAGAAGAAAAGCTACCGAAGTAGAATGTCCTAACAAAGATCCTAATTTTTACGTCGACTTTGTTGATGATCTTATTGAAAATGCTTTACACGAGGTTCCACTACCCTTAAGTAGAGATGTGCATTTCCTCACCGAACCTGAAGAAGAAGAATTTGAAGGTGAACAACCTGAAATCACCTTAGAACAAATAATGGGAGAAAATAGGAACCAAAGAGAGGTCATACCACGATGGAGAACCCAAGGAGCTCTAAATATGGCTAGTGAAGTTCATGAAACTCCAAGGAAATTCGATAGACTCCTACCAAAATTTGATCTAGACAAACCCGTATCTCCGGAAGATTATATAAATAATTTATTTTTGGCCATACATCTTCTAGGAATACAACATGAAGATGCAGTATGTAGATTATTTCCTTATACCTTATCTGGGAAACCCTTTACTTGGTATTTCATCTTACCCGATGACAACTAAAAATACTTTTTATGAGGAAGTTTGGAGAAAGAAAAACAATTGCATCTCTACATAATAAGCTAGGAGCCATCAGAATGGAAAAAAGGGAAAGGTTAAAATATTTTAACCAAATATTTCTAAATATCTTGATTAAGTTTCCCCACGAGGTAGCTCCCACTCAATCTTTAGCCATTGAATATTATACAACTACCGTAACCCCATCCAACGAGATGTTGGTAAAACGATCTAACAGAAACACATTGATACTAAACTTCGATGAAGCTGAAAATGTGGAAAGTGAATTTTCAACATATGACCAACATCCCTGTTATGAGGAAACTAAGTCAGATCGAAAGAATCCATTGTTATTAACTAAACAACATGACAAGGAATCTAGGGATATTGATAATGTGGTTAAAATGGTTAAGAAATTATCGAATGAAACAGTGGACTTAAAACATAATGTTGGTGAAGGACCATCCAAACCCCAAACTTTCTGTCCATTTTTCAAGAAACTAGACAACCCACCACAACCACTAGAACCCTCATGCATGGATTTCAATCTAGATAGTTTTAGTAAGGATAATTTGTTTTTCTCTTACCATCAACAAAATCATCGTGAATGAACATGTCCTCACTGGATCCACTCTATGTCATTGGTAATAAATCAGTTGCTACATCAATAGAGTTTAGATGATGAAATTCATGCACCATATCCTTTTGATACTACTGAAGAAGAACCCATAGAATAATATATTCCCTTGTCGGACTGGTGCGTGGAATCTAATGATGAATAAATCGAAGAAATCCTTCCTCAAGATACTCAAGTTCTAAAAGATGTTTCCCTGAAATGTTATAATTTACGCTACAAAGGTGCACCATTTGAGACTCTGTCTCCCAAAGGATAAAACATGCCTCTCATGAAAATAACACATCCCCCTATCCTCCCAAAGCCAAGCAATACAATTCTTGAAAAAACTAATAATAAAACTGGCAAGAATGTTGTAGGAAATAAAGATAAACCAAGCACATCTAGCATTGTTGAAAAATGAAAAAGCGATTCAAGGGAAATGTGGGGAAGTTAATAATGATTTGAATTCACATGCTCTAGATTATAACACAATTGAAGACATGAAGAAAATTAAAGCTAATATCTTTATGTTTAATATTTTCTCACTTTCACAACAACGTGGAATCCTACATGATGCTTTCAAATCCCAAGAAACTCAAACATAAACTATTGCAGTTTATGAAAGCTTAGCCTTTGGAAACAATACACTAGAGATCCATAAGGTAGAAATAACATATGCTATAAATGCAACTAGCATAGGCGCTTTTCTAAAATCGTCGATACCACCTTTTCTTCTTACTTATGAAATTTTCAATTTCAATGTTCATATATGTTTAGCAGATTCTGGTGCTTATTCCAACATCATGCCTTTTTCTGTTTTCCAAAAGATAAATGTTGTCCCATAAATAACAAAAACTAGGATTATCTAGTTAGACATAACATATATTAAAGTGAAAGGAGAACTCATGGATGTGTTAATTAGACTGTCTTATGATCCAAGAGTGTTTCAAACTATAGACATAGTTGTCATAGAAATCCTAGAAAGTTATGGTTTTCTCTTAAGAAGAGATTGGTCGACCAAAATCCAAGGTTATTTCGATATTGATTGGTCTCATATGTGGTTTCCCAATAAAGGTAAAGCAAATCAAATATGGGTTAATAGTGAAGTAGACATGAAGCACACAGTGACATAATTAGAAGGTAAAAATGAACCTATTAGATTTTCTCATTCTATCCTAGGAAGCTATTTCTTCGAGACTCATCATGGTTATTACGAAGCCTAGACTTCAAATATACCATCTGAACTACAATCAGGCCTCCACCCATGAGCACATAATGCCACTTTTCCCGTACTTACTAACTTAGGATTTAGTTTGAACAATGAAACTAACGTCCTAAACATGTGGACCATGTTCTTTGACGGTTCTAAAAATTAGGATGGAGCGAGCATAGGATGTGTACTAATCGACCCCATTCGAGGAAAAACGATCATATCATTTCGATTAGAGTTTGAATGCACAAAAAACACTGTTGAATATGAATCCTTAGTGAAAGGTCTCAAGAAGGCCATTGACCTTGAAGTAAAACATCTGAAATTGTTTGTTGACTTGGAGATTATTGTTATAGAGGTAAGAAATATTATTCATTGCCTGCCTTTGCATTTTAAAGCCTACTAGCAAGAGGTATGTAATTTGATTTATTCATTTGATTTAACACCCTGTTTCCCCCAGATTGTAAATATAACTGGACTGGCCAAGTACTATGGAAAAATCATAAGTATGAATATGTGATGTAAATGGACCTGCAGGAAGAGGTCAATGAATGTGAATAATATTTTGAATTGATTGCAGGACTGCTGAGCGGGGATGTGCAAAAAAGAGACCATGATGGTGGTGGAAGGCTCCTGAAAAGGTGGCGTAAACTTCCACCCTGAATGAATACCATATTTGGACTCCACTGGCCTGAAGAACCGAAAGCGGCTCGCTGGCCCCCAAATTTAATGTCTCGCAGGCTGGTAGGCGGGCGGCTTGATGAGGGATGGGATGGTGAACCGCCCATCCGTAGAGCCATCAGGCATGATCGGTGCGAGGGTAATCATGCCACATGCAACCTCGCGAGAGGATAAGGCGTATGGCAGAAGCGATGGAAGGGGGCAGATGCGAGGGGAACTCTGGCAAATTTTTTACATAGAGTGAGTGATAGTAGAGAGGAAGGATTGCAACCTTCGCTCATGGTCACTGGCAGAAGAAGAGATGCAGTCTCAGAACATCGTGGTCTCAGCTCGAGGGTGGCTAGTGGTAAATCTATTGGGAGTCGTTGAGCCTACGGTTGGGTGGAAACGAGCACCCCTCTCAGCAGTTACACCCATTTCGGAAGTCATTTTTGATAAGTGTTTTATATATATTACATCTTGAAATTCATAGACCGGTATATATATATGCTCATAGAGCTGTAAAATTATGAATGATTTCTGTGTAAAAATGTCTATGCAGTGTGTGATGGAAATGAATAGGTATATGCTCATAACAAAGGAAACCATGCATGATGTGTGTGGATAAAGAAATGGTATTTTTCCTAGATTGAACTAAGTTAGGTTCCCAACCCATTCTCGGGAAGTTGCTTTCCCTTATCTATCTCAGGGATACCCGGTACCGATCTCTTCACAAAGATTTCCTCCTTAGAAAGGTTCACAAAGAACCCAAAAAAAAAGGGGACTTGAATGCACAAGTCTAAACAACCCTATATAAAGAGGAACGACCCTCTTAAATCCCGTAGTAGCAGCGTAGGGACAAGTAGTGATCAACGGACAAGATCTTGTCAGAGATTCTTCGGTCATTCACGATTGATTAAACCGAAGGAATGAACAAGGGCGTTAATTTCCTTAACCCTTTTTCCTCTATCTTCGTGAATAGCGAGGAGCTCTGAGTCGTAGACCCCCAGGCTCCATGAGAATATTTGGACCATTGGTTTTTCCATGTCCAAACAACAGTGGGAAAGGGCGCGACATCAGGACCGATATGAACCGTCAGATCTTAGCTAGGAAACCCGACAATCGTTAGATATATAGGAAGATAGACGAGGGTTAAGCCTCGTGAAGAAGTCCAAAAGTTGGACACTCCCAGTCGCGAGTGGCGAAGCTACGAGAGGATCAGAGCCGTCCATCCGAGGAGGATAGGTGGCAGAGATCCAGAAATCTCATGAGATCAGAGGTTCGTGGGGTAGAAGTCCAAAAGTTGGACGCTCCAAGTCGTGAGTGGCGAAGTTACGAGAGGATCAGAGTCGTCCATCCAAGGAGGAAAGGTGGCAGAGATCCAGGGATCTCGTGAGCTCGGAGGTTCGTGGGGTAGAAGTCCAAAAGTTGGACGCTCCAAGTCGAGAGTGGCGAAGCCACGAGAGGATCAGAGCCGTCCATCCGAGGAGGACAGGTGGCAGAGATCCAAGGATCTCGTGAGCTCAGAGTTTCACGGGGTAGAAGTCCAAAATTTGGACGCTCCAAGTCGCGAGTGGCGAAGCCACGAGAGGATTAGAGTTGTCCATCCGAGGAGGACAGGTGGCAGAGATCCAGGGATCTCGTGAGCTCGGAGGTTCGCAGGGTAGAAGTTTAAAAGTTGGACGCTCCAAGTCGCGAGTGGCGAAGCCACGAGAGGATCAGAGTCGTCCATCCAAGGAGGACAGGTGGCAAAGATCCAGAGATCTCGTGAACTCGAAGGTCCGCAGGGTAAGGGTCCAAGAATTGAGTACTCCAAGTTGTGAGACGCGAGGAGAGAGAAAGAAGGTTAGCCGTTGGATCTGGGTCGCAGGAGAACCATCGGATCCACACGTAGGATCATGAATCAGGGTTTCATAGGTTGAAGCCCTTGATCTTGGAAACAAAAACTGTGAAGTCGCGAAGCGCGATATTCTAATGGGATCAGAACTGCCCATTAATTGGGACACGTGTCAGGAGATCCCGAGAAGTCGTAGAATCAGAGTTTTCGAAGACGTGAACCTCTTACATGTTGGAATCGCGATCCCCAATATCCTGGCAAGATCAGGACCGTCCATTGGCAGAGGACATGTGGCGGAGATCAAGCGCCATCGGCGTTGGCGCATCAGGAAATTAGCATTCCCAGGGAGAAGAGGATGGGGAATTCCCAGGTGAAAACCCCGACATAATCCAGGCCGCCCATTCAGAGGGACAGGTGTCAAGGATCCAGTGAGAATTGGAAAAATTGGAAAATTGTGAATTCTGTGGGCGTATGTACATCGACACTAGAAACCCCATAGCCCCGATGGGAGTATGACCGTGGTCATAAAGAGGAGGTCATGCGAACTAAGAACTTAGCCTAGAAGGCTAAAGACCATTTAAGCGCATCAGGATTGTTGGGAACAGAAATCCCGATGGAAAGGGACAAAAGATCACGGTTATGTACAGAGAGATGGGTAGGTAAATAGAATACTTGGGACTCGGGGATTGGCATTTTGCTGCTACATGCTCCAGGGATTTTCGCTATTGAGAAATCAACCAAATTTTTTTAATTATGGTAGTGGATATGTTACAAATTGGTATCAGAGCATGGTTACAACACTTGTCCTGATTGGGCCCATGCACCAGTCGCACATAAACCTCGTTTAAAACACTCCTATGAGGAGTACCCCTGACTTAACTATCTTACCCAGGATTAAGAACCTGGAAAATGAAAACCCGACTGTGTGTGCATGGGAAAGAGTTATGAATTTATGCACCATTTATAAAAATGAATTTAACTCTTGACTAATAGTCAGTGTTTGTCTTTTCACTCAAGAGGACAATCAATCGCGGGAATCCATAGACGCAGAGTATGGTGACTCACCAAGAGGTGGGAGAAGTCTCCCACAATGGAGACGAGGAGTCCGATGAGAGAAGAGCAATAGGAACCCCTCCAGACCTAGCGGAGACTGTGAGGAGTCTCATGGTCAAATTGCAAAGTTGCAAGGCCGATAATGAAAGGATGATGAAAGAACAAGAAAAGCAAACCGAAATTAATGTCGTCCTACTGCAGAGCTTATCTGACCTACAACGAAAAATGCAGCATGAACCTGAGGTGCAGAATCGTGGTCGTGTCAGTAGCCACACTGAGAGAAGCACATCTAGAAAGGTCCACCCCAGAGGTAAAGGACCAATGCCAGACGATTCCACTGAGAAGGAAGCTGGTGATTCAGAAGGTTCTTCCAGTAGTAGGACCAGTTCCTATTCCCAAAAGAAATGAAAGAAGAAAAAGACTTCCAAGAGTCATAAATTTGAGGAATTTAAAAAGGCCAAACCTCCCTCCTTCGATGGCGAGATAAAGAAGGGAGAGGAAGCTGAGGCTTGGCTACTCGGACTGAAGAAATATTTCAGAGTCCATCACTTTTCAGAGAATTTGAAGGCCTGAGTGGCCACTTTCAATCTGAACGGAAAGGCTTCTATCTGGTCGGAAGACCTTAATAATATGAAAGGGGTCCACGAGGAGGACCTGTCTTGGAAACGGTTCGAGAAGTACTTCCGGAAGAATTATTTGTCGGAAAGATATTTCGACGAGAAGGCTAAAGAGTTTTATGAACTCAAACTGGGACAACTTACTATGGAGGAGTATGTCAACAAATTCCTTGACTTACTGAGATATGTACCCTACATCAAAGCAGAGAAGGTGAAGGCCCAACGCTTCATCAGTGGGCTACCCAAAGAATACCGGAACCAAATCGAATTCGACGAGCCAAAGACCCTAGAAGACACTATACGAAAGGCAACATATTGTCATGAACAATATGGACATCGGGCAGAGTCTCGTGGAGACTGGAAACAAAAGAATGGTTCAAAATTTCAGAATAAAGTGAGCAAATCCTCGGGATTTAAAAACTATAAGAAGAACCACATAATGAACTTTCCAACCCGTAGTGTACTCCAGTAGAACTTTCCCTCGGCAGATGGAAATAAAACTTCTGGACCTATACCAGTAAAGAATGATAACCCAAAGAGAAAACCTTTGGAATGCTGGGATTGCAGAGGAGATCATCTCCGGAGAGACTGTCCACTCCGACAACAAAACAGTCGAAAAATTTATAACATGCAGGAAGCTACCACGGTCAATGATGTGCCAAGGAGTGTGCCGCAGATCTATGCAGCATTGGATAATAACCAAGCTGACCACCAAGATTTAGTGGTGGAAATAGAAGGTATGATCTTCAACTATTTGGTATCTGTTTTGATTGAACCTGGTTCAAATTTGAGTTATATAGCCCCTAAAATTGTTGATAAGTGTAAGCTACAGCCACAAAAGAAAACTAAACCATGGTTGGTACAATTAGCCACTGACACCAAAAGAAAGGTGGTAGAGGCTGTACCAGCTTGCCAAATAATGTTGGGTGAATTCCCCACCCAAGCAACCCTTAATGTATTACCCCTGGGATCATACGATCTGTTGATTGGTATGGACTGGCTGGCCACCCATAAAGACAAACTGGACTGTTAGTATAAAACCTTAGAATGTGTGAGCGAAGAAGGAAAAAGGATAACCCTTCAAGGGAACCGAAAACCGGTCTCGGTGAGACAAATATCAGCATTACAAATGAGGAATTATTGCCGAAAGGGATGTCCCCTATATGCATTACAGGTGTTGAAAACAACCGAAGGTGCAGATCCAAGCCCCGAAGATCACCCTATCCTGATAGAATACCGAGATGTGTTTCCAGAGGAAATACCGATTCTACCTCCGAGAAGAGACATTGACTTCTCAATAGAACTTGCACCAGGACCAGTTCTGGTGTCTAGAACACCCTACCGGATGAGCATGCTTGAGTTAGTTGAACTCAAATTGCAATTGAAAGCAATGATGGATAAAGGTTATATTCGACCCAGCGTGTCCCCCTGGGGAGCACCGGTCCTGTTTGTGAAAAAGAAGGATGGCACCCTTAGACTATGTATAGATTATAGACAACTTAATAAAGTAACCATAAAGAAAAAATACCCCTTGCCCAGGATCGA
>ML814431.1:21354-59051 GCA_009831015.1 Picea engelmannii | reverse complement strand
TAAGAAAAAAAAGGAAATTGATGTCAAATTAGAGGTATATTACATATGGTATTAGAGTAGAGTTTACAACACTAGGCCTTGAATAAGGCCACATTAACGCATTTACATATATATATTGTTACTTATGTGAAACTAATAATAAACTTCTTTGTTACATATAAAATACTTCTTTGTTTCATGTTAATCATGGTAGCTCATAATGATGCAGAAATCAAGATGGAAGGAAATCCAAAACAGGGACCTCATAGAGATCCAAGGCAGAATAGTGACAGAAGCTCTCCTACGGAAGTATTGGAAACAATGAGGAATCTCATTGTTGAGCTGCATGTTTTCAAAGAAGACAATGAGAAATTGAAGAAGGCACATCATGAACAACAAGAGATAAATGAAGTCATGTTGCACAGTATAGTGACCAAGAAAAGCCCAAAGGACAGTAACCATGATGAAGAGTTCAGCAAAAGGGCCTCCAAGAACTCTGGGCCAGAAACACAAAAAGGAGATAGTTCGTCCAAAGGAACACCTTCAACTGAAGACAAAACTAAAATAGACAGAAAAAGAAAACAAGTAGACCACCTTGAAGGAGAATTAAAAAAAANATAAAAAAATACTTCCAGATCTACAACTATTTCAACAATATGAAGGTCAGAATGGCCAGCTACAATCCGAAAGGGAAGGCCAATGTTTGGTGGAAAGACTTGAAATTGGCAAAGGACCTAAAGGAGAAACAGTTGGAATTGTGTGACTTTAAGAAGTATTTAAAAAAACAATACCTTTCTAAAATATATTATGAAAGGAAAACAAAAGAATTCTATAAGTTACGACTTGGACAAATGTCGATGGAGGACCTTATAAACAAATTTATGGAGCTACTAAGGTTCATACCATACATCCAAGAGGATAAGGTAAAAATCCAACGATTCTTAAGCTGTTTACCACAGTCTTACAGGGACAGAATTGAGTTTGACAACTCCAAATCCTTGAGTGAAGTATTCAGGAAAGCACGAATGTGCTATGACCAGTACAAACATCAAGTGGATTTTCCCAAAGCCTGGAAGGATAAGAAACAAGATCGAATGAACCAGCGGAAGAAGGGATACCAGTTAGCACCGTATTAGAATGCTGTAAAAATCTTTTCGAGAAAGGATTTTCACTCCAATCATTTGAATATGCAAGGCGGCGGTAAACCGATAAATTTGGGAACAAAAAAGTTTGGGGACAACTCTCGTGAGCCACTAAAGTGTTGGTAATGTGTAGAACCTCATCTAAGGAGGAACTGTCCATGTCTAAGTTCAACAAACATAACTGTAGTTCATAATTTACAGGAAGCCTCGATAGTGGGAGACGTGGGTAGAAGCCTACATCGGATAAATGCAACCATAGATGGTCGGCAAGATGACCACCAGTCCTCTATGGTAGAGATTGAAGGTAAAATCAATATCTCTCAAATTTCTATTTTAATTGACCCTGGAGCTACATTAAGTAATATTACTCCGGAGGTAGTAGAGTCAAACAAACTTAAGAAATTGAAGCACACAAAATCATGGCTGGTACAACTAGCAATAGGAACCAAAAGGAAAGTAGTCGAATTTGTTTAGGATTTGGAGTTCAGCTTAGATGGTCAAAATATAAGAACAAATCTGAACATCCTACCACTAGGAACTTATGATATGATTATCGGGATGGATTGGTTGGAGTAGCGCAAAGCAGTGCTAGATTGTTATACAAAGTTACTCAAATATAAAGAGGACTTTGGCACTACTAGAACAACCCAAGGTATACTAAAACATATATCATTCAGGCAACTTTTAGCGATGCAACTCAATAAATTTATGAGAAAAGGATGTCAATTTTATGCCATCCAAGTAATGAATTTGTTAGAAAAAGAAGATAAGCCAAAGTTAGAAGACTTTGTTGTCCTATGTGATTTTAGGGACATGTTTGTGGATGAGATACCTGAACTACCCCCTCAAGGGAAACAGACTTCTCCATAGACCTACTACCCAATTCATCCCCTATCTCAAAAGCACCTTACTGAATGAGTCTACCAGAACTGACAGAATTAAAATTACAATTACATGAATTGTTGGACAAGGAGTATATTAGACCGAGTGTCTCACCTTGGGGGGCACTAGTCCTCTTTGTGAAAAAGAAAGATGGTACTCTAAGACTATGTATCGATTATCGACAACTGAACAAAATGACTATTAAGAACAAATACCCCTTACCAAGGATAAATGATCTGTTCTATCAAGTTGGTGGGGCCAAGATCTTTTCAAAGTTGGATTTACGATTCGGTTATCATCAAGTTAGGATAAAGGATGAGGACATAAATAAAACAAATTTTCAAACAATATATGGACACTACGAGTTTGTAGTCATACCTTTTGGACTCACTAACGCACTAGCCACATTTATGTGCCTGATGAACAGAATTTTTAGTCAGTACTTAGACAAGTTCGTAGTAGTATTTATCGACGATATCCTAGTCTATTATAAAATGGAGGAAGAAAATGATGAACACTTAAGAATAGTTATGCAAATATTGAGGAAACAGAAACTTTACGCAAAATTTGACAAGTGTGACTTTTATCAAAACAAAATACAATATTTAGGACATTTCATTTCCGCAGAAGGTAGTTTCGTAGACCCGAAAAAGACCAAATTCATTATGGAATGGCCAGTACTGAAGGATGTGGCAGATATCCGGTCATTCATGGAAATCACCGGATATTATTGCAGATTTATAGAAGGGTTTTCCAAGATAACCTACCATATCACGTCATTACAAAATAAAGGGACCAAGTTTAACTGGTCGCAAAAGTGTCAAGGAAGTTTTAACAAGCTGAAGGAATTATTGACATCGACACCCATTTTGAAGGTAGTAGACCCAAATAAAGACTTCACAGTTTGTATTGATGCAAGTAAAGAGGGACTAGGTGGTGTCCTAATTCAGGAAGGACACGTGATTTGTTACGAATCCTAGAAATTAAAAGAACATGAGCGAAATTATGTCACTCATGACTTAGAATTGGCGATGGTAATACACGCCTTAACAATGTGGCAACACTACATAATGGACAAAGAGTACATAAGACCAAGTGTCTCACCTTGGGGAGCACCAGTCCTCTTTGTGAAAAAAAAGGACGGTACTCTAAGATTATGTATCGATTATAGACAACTGAACAAAATGAAGATTAAGAATAAATACCCCTTACCAAGGATAAATGATCTGTTCGATCAAGTTGGTGGGGCCAAGATCTTTTCAAAGTTGGATTTACGATCCGGTTATCATCAAGTTAGGATAAAGGATGAGGACATAAATAAAACAAATTTTCAAACAATATATGGACACTACGAGTTTGTATTCATACCATTCAGACTCACTAACACCCCAGCCACATTTATGTGCCTAATGAATAGTATTTTTAGTGAGTACTTGGACAAGTTTGTGGTAGTATTCATCGATGACATCCTAGTCTATTCAAAGATGGAGGAGGAACATGAGGAACACTTAAGAATAGTGTCACAAACATTAAGGAAGCACAAACTGTATGCTAATTTCGACAAGTGTGACTTCTACCAGAAAGAGATACAATATCTTGGACATATAATTTCAGTAGAGGGCATTGTTGTGGATCCGAAAAAGACAAAAGCCATTACGGAATGGCTGATACCTAAAGGTGTAGCGGATATATGGTCATTCATGGGAATCACCAGATATTACCGCCGGTTTATAGAGGGGTTTTCCAAGATAGCCTACCCTATCACATCATTACAAAAGAAAGGAACCAAGTTTAACTGGTCAGAGAAATGTCAAGACAACTTCAATAAACTAAAGAAGTTATTGACAACGACACCCATATTGAAGGTAGCAGACCCAGTTAAAGACTTCACTATATGTGTTGATGCAAGTAAGGAATGACTAGGTGGTGTCCTAACCCAGGAAGGACACGTTATTTGCTATGAGTCCCAAAAATTGAAGGAACATGAGCGGAATTACATCACTCATGACTTAGAATTAGCAGCAGTAATACATGCCTTAAATATGTGGCAACACTACATAATGGGCAGGAGATTCCTATTATTAACGGACAATAGTGAGGTAAAATATCTATTTAACCAACCAGATCTTAATGCAAGGCAAGCAAGGTGGTTAGCCTTCTTGAGAAAATTTGACTTCAAGGTCAGACATATCAAAAGAAAGGAAAATAAGGTATTAGATGCTTTAAGTAGAAGAATCCATGGGTTATTCGAGATAAATGTTAGCAGGGAAGAAAGTGATTTGAAAGGAAGAATAAGGATGGCAGGTGTTGATGATGAAAACTATACTAAAATAAATATAGAGATACCGAACAATACTGCGAACTCAGATCTAAGCATCGATGAGAAGGGACTATTATAGCTTAAAAACAAACTTTACATACCAGATTCTGCAGGGTTAAAATTGACAATCTTGGATGAAGTACATTAAAAGTCATATTATGACCACCCAGGTTACGAGAAGACGATAGAAACACTAAGGAAACTATTTTATTGGCCTAACATGAAGGGCGAAACAACAAAATACTTGGCAAGGTGCCAATATTGTCAGTAGGTTAAGGCCGAACACCAGCATCCAACCGGCCTATTAAAGCCATTGCTAGTACCAGAATGGAAATGGGAGACTATATCACTCGACTTCATAATAGGTTTGCCAAAAAATCAGAAACAAAATGACTCTATCATGGTTGTTATAGATAAACTCAGTAATTCCGTACACTTTATTCCTGTAAAGTCTACTTTCAAAGCTATAAATATTGCTAAAATATTCATGAAAGAAATCTTTAGACTGCATGGTATTCCAAAAATGGTGATTTCAGATAGAGACGTGAAATTTACATCCGCCTTTTGGAAGGAATTGTTTACAGGGCTTAATACCAACTTGAATTTCAGTACTAGTTATCATCCGCAAATGGATGGACAGACCGAAAGGATGAACCATATCATGGACGATATGCTCCGCATGTATGTAAGGACAAAACCGAACAAGTGGGAAGACTATCTGCACTTCGTATAATTTGCATACAACAATGGGTATCAAACTTCGGCTAAGTTAAGCCCTTTCGAAATATTGTACGACGGAAAATGTACGACTCCAATTAGCTGGGATAAACCGGCCAACAGACTCATGGTTGGACCCAAAATGCTCTAAGAAATGGAGAACATGGTTAAAAAGGTACAACTGAACTTGAAAGAAGCACAGGACAGGCAAAAGAGATATGCAGATCAAAAAATAAGACACATGGAATTTCAAACAGGAGACCATGTTTATTTAAAAGTCAAAGCCCGAAAAATCTCGTTGAAGTTAGGGAATTGTGCCAAGTTGGCACCTAGGTTTTGTGGGCCCTTTGAGATACTAGCTTGAATTGGACCCGTAGCATACCAACTTGAACTTCCATCTAATATAAGAATTCATAATCCATTTCATGTTTCATTGTTGAAAAAGTATATTCATGACCCTACTCATATGATTGATTGGAACTTGGTGCAGGTGGAACCCGAAGGTGAATTCTAGGTCGAACCCATAGGCGAATTCTAGGTGGAACCCCTGTGCATTCCATACTGGAGATAAATATCACTTTGGAATAGAACCATCGCTCAGGTAAAGGTGCAATGGAAGCACTTTAGTCCTGAGGAGGCCACTTGGGAATTGGAGGGAGACTTGAGGAAATCTCATCCAATCCTGTTCTAGGAAAGGAACGAACACCAAGGATAGTGTTTTATTTAAGGGGGAAAGGATGTGACATCCCCAAAATAAAGAAATTGCACAAAATAATTTAGAATCTAAAAGTGATGGGAATTTATTTCCGTTTTTAGTAAATTTTGAAATTGGAAATTTTTTGCCAATTATGGCAATTTTGAATTTCAAATTTTATGATTGTAATAAATGATTTGACTGTTGGGAAGAGATCTGATTTTCCCCAACCAACTACTTGACTATGACACTTGTATGAAAAAGGAAAGAAAATAATATTTTATATTGATTGCAGGAGGACAAATGGAGCAACCAGGTTGAATTTAGTTGACCATGACTCCATGAGTGGGGAACACATTGAAATTAACTCTGGGCTGATTGTTACAAGTGACAAATTAGTGATTTGGCCAATGGAAGCCCCTGAAAATCAGGGATTTAGAAAAGCTACGAATATTCCCCAAGAGAGGGAAAAAGTCCTAGACAAACTAATAAAAGAGCATATCTGAGGAGGCAGGACGCTACCAAGTATGCTGGGAAAAGACTAAGAAATTTTGTTCTTGTTGTTATGAACATTGTTGTGTGAGTGTGAGGCAAGGGGAATACTACTCATATTCGAAGGACATTGCTAGAGAGGAGATTTCTATTCACCCTCATGGATTCATGGTCAGGCTAGGGGGTGAATCGGTCAAGTAGATTAACTGCCCTATTCTATGGTTGGGAGGAACGTGGTTGCTCCCTTTGTCTTCCCATAAAATCTGGTTCAGATATGTAGCTCTACCTTTCTCTAGTCAAATGATTATGTATTGAAATATATTTTACTTCTATATACGATTTTGTTTCTAGTCGAATTATGTGGGAAAGATCTAAATTTTTACTTCCTAATGATTGGCTGGAAATGGACCTTTTTATTTAGATTTAATACTGGGTAAATTACTAAGATTTCTGGAATGTATTAACAGCGAAACGAATTCTGTAATAGTTACAAATCCCATAACAAATTGTCTTGTTTTAATTTCCTATGGATGCTACCACTAAACAATGACCTTTTGCAACTAAGCATAGCATTCATAAATCCAACAAGTATACTCTACAACAGTGAATTACTAATCGACAGACATATAAACCGGTATAGTCATTAAATCTATATATATAGTTATATAGTGTAATGGACATTCTGCGACAGAGGAGGAATGTCATTAGGTAAATTGTCCATACTAGAATCCGATAGCATTAAATGGATAGATAACCTTATAAGAGGAAAATTTTAATTCCAAGAAAAGAAAAGACTCCTCGGACCCCATTACAGGTAGGTTATATAGATATATATACATGCATAATTTGAGATAGATACAACAGCAAGGGATGACCCTGTTAAGAAAATGTTTACCCACAGTTAAACCACAGGTTCTGTCATATTGACTATGTTGTTTCTTGTTCGTGTGAGCAGAACCATAGGGGTTTTTAATCAATATAAGTAATCGAGAAAAGAGGATAAAAGATTTCTTGATACGTAACCCAAACGGTCCTGTAGAGACTTATTTAATGAATATGATAGAAGCATAAGGTAATAAAGCATGAATCATAAACGAATAATGATGACCATCGAACTTTATGGTGCATATATCTATAAGGAACTTATACAATAAGCGATAACAGAAACAGAAGGAAAATAGTACAAGAACTTCATTGAAGCTATCTAATTCACTAGTGAGAAGTCCGTTAAGGGTTTATTTGATCATGATAATTGACACAAAAGGTAGACAGTATACGAGGAATGAATCCAAACTAATAATGAAACTACTTTTCCATGGGTAAGCAGATCAATAAAGGTTATTCAACATTTATAACTAAAAAATAGTAGGTAAATGACTTGTGATGCGTGAAACTGAAACTAGTTAATTCTTCAATTGGAACATAAACTAAAAACTAGAATAATCGACCATATTAATTCTGGGAAAGAACCAAACCCTTAGGCATAATCACAATGCATGGATGATTTGTTTCGTAAAGAGGTTATACATCCAATAATGAGATTCAATTCAGGAACAAAATAACTATGATAGCCATAACATAAATCCCAATTTATATTATACAGAGGAGAATACTTCAGAGTTCCCAAACCCCCAACATATTAAATACACATGATATAATGAGCACTGTATTTTTAACAATTGACGATCTAGTTACCAAAGTCCAACCAGGCGCACACTGTGCGATGGTTTTGTATACCAGAAAACATTTTATACAATTCAGAGTGTACCCCATACCACAAAACTTGGAATTAACCTCTTAGACTTTAGAATGAAACAGAGCCTGGACGAGTGGGGTTTGAATATTGAAAAATAACTTAGATACTATGTAGGAACCCGAATACCTTTTGACGTAGCAAGGAGGGTGTCCCCATGCTTTGGCATGCCTACACCTACACAGAATTAATGAGAAGCATTAAAACGTAACCAAACAGGATAATGTATTTAAGTTACAGAATACAAAATGACTAGAAAAGGGCCCGTTGAATACTTAACTGAAGAAGAGGATTTATGCCTCTTGTCGTCGTGCTACATAACCCCAACCAAAAGGGGAAGGGGTGTTCGTGCCTCCCTGATGGGTACCCTCACACAACTAGGGGCCCATCATTAATATTAGATACCAGTGTATAATCCAAAGGGATATTACAGGAATATCTGAAAGAATAAAAGGCAAAAAACGATGCATGGTAAACATAAACCTTCGTATATTCAACTTAAACAGAAGAGATTAAACAGGTTTGGCCAATGGGAAGAACTTCGCTTCTAAATCGATGCTACCAGCTAACACTAAAGTCAACCACAGAAGACCAGGATACAATAACAAGGATTTAACGAATGATCCAACAGAGGAGACCAGGAGATAATAACAAGGGTTTAACCGAACTAGGAAACAAAATAACAAGGGTGTAACGGACTATCTAATGGAGGAGAATAGAGAATAATAGCAAGGGGTTTAACTGAATAAGTTCTTGACTTTCATGATAGACATTGTGATACGAGTAATGGCTCGGTACCGACAAGACATATGGTGCATTAACAGGGATAAACTAGGATAGGAGTCAAAGCCCTTACCAAAGAGAACCCGACTCCCTTTTCCTATCACAGTACCCTGGAAATAAGACGTGAACATTATCAAAGAACATAGGTGTGCACAGACCCACATAAAAGGAAGAATGTTTGTTTTAAAAATGTAAATAAAAGGAGAGCCGAAGGTAAACTTACCACATAGAACGACTATCGGGAACCACCACCAAGAACCTCCATGCACTTAGCACAGGGACGAGAATTGTGTACTCCCGGCCATGAGACTTGAGCCAACAAAGGATTTGGTCTGTAACATTCTTTCTCTCCTTCACAAAAAAACCTTAACCAGGGTGCGAACATAATGGCCTGAGATGGTGAATCCTCTCTCACCCAAACCAAAAGCTGAATGAGTGTGAAAGGCACGGGAGTAACCTCCGAATAGAGAAAAGGGAGATAATGAGCTTGTACATAGACCATATGACTACGGGGAAGGTGTCAACATTTCCTTTGATCATGTCAGTTGATCTCTGTGTTGAATATACATTTTCCCAGGTGCTTTAAATGTGCAGACAAGCCTTTAAGGCATAGTTCCTTCCACTTGTATCAATAGCTAAGGGAATTAATGGCGAGGCAACAGGATGAAGGTCTCACTACACTGTTACATGTCGAATCCAACTGCCCTGCATTAAACACCAAGACAATTGGCCTTGTCATTACCCAACGAGTTCTGTGCAAATGATCATAACCCTAACCTCTAATAGATTAACCCTCTGCGCTTTATAGATTCAAGGTGTAATTTTTTAGTGGACGAAATTAATCCACCTTACCTATGTTTTCCAAATAAGGTTAATTTCTCTTTGTAGATTGTATAATGCTACTTACACTTATGGGATTGGACTTCTATAGGCTTGACACCTCTAACCTTGCAATATAGGATAGCGAGACTCTAAGTGGTTACTAACACATGTCTTAGAGTGGCTTAGGAATAAGATAGTGGAGAGTATTGAGATACCATGAGAAAAATGGTCCCTAATTATGGACATGTTGTCGTATGAAACACTTTACCAAAAGAAGTAGCGACCCTATGTTAATAGGATAGAGGAGCGAAAGCAGTAAGACGAATATACCTTAGTATTGACAAGTGATTGAATGGCCTCAAGGATACAAAACCAACTCAATGCTCCCAAACACTTTTTTTATTTTTTATGTAACTTTTGAGGTACATTACACCCCCCCATCATCATACGTATCATCAATGGAATAAGGCATTGAATAAACATCTTTTGATTGGATAAATTCATCTTTGGCACTATCAACATCCTTACCATGTGTATTGGTGTTTTTCATCCAATAGGATGGATCTAATGACTATCATGAAATGTTGGGTTATCGTCCTCATTGCACACATCATCAACATGAATAGATGCATGTACCTCTAACCACTCTATTTTTCCTTCAGAATCATTAAACTCTTCATTCATTGCTAATTGTGGCTCATACCACTCTGGATTTTTGATGGTGAAAAATTATGTGAATGACATGGCTGTGTGAAATTCTTTACCATATGATATATGCTCCCTCAAACAATCTGTAAACTCTTCATTTAACACCCCCATGTATGGCCATTGATTTTCCATTTGAAATTTTTCTCAGTGAGTCTCCTTCGAGCTGGGACGATACAACGCTCTGATACCATTGTAAGTCTTGTTGACGGGCGAAAAGGATCGCTCGTCAACTGGAAGAGTGAATCCGGTCCGGGGCTGTCTAATTAACCCAAGCCGTTTGGATTGACTCACTCTGACAGGTTTAATGGCTCCGTTGGCCAATCTAAAGTCCTAAAGGAAACGAAAAAATAAATAAAAGAAATGAAATAACTCACTAATTTCTAATCATTGAAATATATATGTACATCTAAATACATATACAGTTTATTTAAATAATATTTATATGATAGTTCTGTTTATCTAATTCATATATACAAGATATACAAATAATGAGTTTTAATATGAACTCATAAAAAATCAAATGTATAATAGTTCTTTCGATGAAAGTAGATAAAGAAATCAAAAAGTACTATTTGTTTTTTGGTTTGTTTTAAAGTGTATATGCATTCGTAAGATCAAATATTAAATTACTTATTTAAACAGAAAAACATAGACAATGAAAATTTTAATATATATAAGAATTTTGATCATAAACAAGCAAATAAAAAAAAGAACAGACTAACCTATTAATCACTTGAAGAGTATGCACCCAAGTGTTTGTGTAAATCGTACATCAGCCCATCCATGAGATAAATCTGTTGTGCATCTTCACACTGTTTGGGATAAATGTCAAACTGTACATTGACTGGTGTATTTAATTGATAAAACAATAGGACACAAAATAAAAACTGTGATATAATAAACTGCAAGTAATAACGCATAAGATAAATCCGACAGTTACAACTTGCATTTAATCAATCAACATGTTTAAAGTAAACCTCATAATATGAATTGAATGATCATTCATTGTTTTCATAAACCCGAAGCATAAAATCATGAACTGTGAGAGAAAAACTATCTTGACAACAAAATAATCTGCGAAGACGAAAGCTAACAGTCATCCAATCATCAAGATAAACAAATTATAGACAACAACAACATTCACACATGACTAAATCATAAAGTAAATATTTGTTATGTCTAAATTTGAGTATAAGTTGTTCACACCAAGCCCCAGGCCAAGATGCCTCTGATTACAAAAATAATCGGTTTATAAAGGCCTCATAAAAGACAATTATTTCCCTTTCTGAGATCATATATTGATTACAAAAATAAAAGGGGGATACAACTACCCAGATCTTACTAAATCCTCCAAACCTAAAAAAAGTTCATTTATGTTCATACAAAATGCATCAAAGATATGACTAGAAGGTCTCGAGGATGCCTCAGATCAATTTGTAATCATGGATTCCTAAATATCCTGAAAAAAAAGGGAAAATAGAAAGATTTAGATACATATTCAACCATTAATTTGCACAATTTGAATTAACAAATCTCGCTAGTTATTTTAGTAAATGAAATACAATTTATAAAAAAAAAACAAAGAAATGTAGCTTCAACAAATAGTCCTATTTTAAGATAAAGAATCATACATCCAACTATGAGAACAAATCGTATCAGACAACCTTGAAATTTACAATGGTTGTTCCAGCCTCAACATTTTTAAATACTACATTGCTTGTTGTCTTCATACATTTTTCTTTTCCTTGAATAATAGACTCGAGCCTATGGTTTTCCCTCGTTAAGACATCGATCTCATCCGTTAGAGCCTTAACTCGTGACTGTAGGATAGGGATATCAATATAATATCTATCAATCCAGGATAGATAGACTTCACACTTTGACTATGCAGTAGTTGCGTGGGAACAAACATTGTTGTGAACTGGAGAATCATCCACACAAACAATAGATTCATTACCCAATTTAACACCAGGAAACTCTGCATTGTTTTTCAAACAGGGAGGTAAATTGTCAACAAAGTCGTAGGGCCAATCAAGGTGTGGCTCGGACAAATGAGGGTCTTCCCCAGCGAGGAACCTATCGATTTCAGAGTACGAACTCTCATGAACCTCTATCATGCTGATCGATCTCGCATGAGAGTTCTACTTGTTACGAAGCCTCCTCGAAATTATCCTCCCGACTCTCTCGTTCTTAAAATTTATATCAGCATTGCTTTTAGATGCCTTCTCTGTAGGTTTCTTTAAATTTTTAACACAGTCATTAGGATGTATAACCTGCTCACAGGCCTATTCAATAACCTTTAAATCGATTAAGGGTTTGTTGTAGGAGGCTGAGACATAGGCCTGGGTAGCTGAGAGGGGTGTTGTAGGGTAGATTAGGGTTTCTTCAACCACGAGTTTATCAATTTCTTCAACAATGGGATTAGAGAAACCATTTTTTATTAAGAATGAGTCCCAATTATCACTCTGCAATTCTAATTGATGCACAAGCAAGATTTTAATTAGGCTATGATGGAAGAGGCTCGAGTCTGACTGCTGCTTTTTATACCTTTTTCCCATTTTATAAAGACTCCTTAATAAGTAATACAGAATGTTCAAGGGAAACCCCATAAAAATCATAAGCAGACGCAAATGATAAAGAAATACAAGACCAAAATGTCCCTCACAGGTGAAAAACTGTTTTAACACAACAAGCAGACCCTGCCAATGAAATTTCAGTGAAGAGATGGGCGGACCTTTGTCACACCCTTTTATCTTCCGAGATGTAAAAAGCAGACCCGAAGGAACTTATTCCACCTTTTCATTTTTGAACCACCTTTGACCAATGGAAGGTAGTCCTATAGCTTGAATCAAGAAATCCCCTGTAATCTCAAGTTGGACATCACCCACCTTAGCCTTACACCCATCGAAGGAGAAAGTGAATTCCTAAGCAGTTTGTAAATTGAAACCCTGAAATTTTCTAATGAAAATGAGCCCACCACTTCTCTCCAAATCTTCTCTGGCATCGTCATATAAGAGAAGAGTTTGAATGCCATTTCGTTCGACTCTAATGATAGGAGTCATACTGGATGAAAGGGTAATCAATCAAACACAGTGCATAGGGAGAGTTTGTGAGACAGTCCAGAGCCATACCTTGAGCCCGAGACACACCAACAGTGAACGACGTATGAACATAAAACTCATAACGATAAGATGGGCGTTAATTGAAATGCATGCGAAGAGGGTTCGCAAAGCCCAAGACAAGTCTTGGAAATGATGAATGACTGCAAATCGTATTTCCACCTTTTCATAAAGTACAAACCATGACCAAACAAATTAAAATGAAAATAAGTGCGTGCACAGTGGGTTTGATCATAAGCTTTGGGGGAGGTTGAAAATAAAAAAATCAAAGGCCTAGTAAAAAGGAAACATATAACTAAGAATTAAACAAAAACCAAACAAAAACTCAAATCAAAGAGGCCCTTTGGTTATATAACTATCAATCCCTAAGCATGCTTGGTGTTCAAAGAATCGAAACAAATAGAATAGCTCTTCATGGCAAGGAAAAAAGCTTCATTAATAGACTGTAGGAACAATTTGCCTTTAAATAATTTTTAAAACAGAATGGTAACACAGTCGCAAGTTTTGATGCTTCGTTTTGATGCTTTCAATCATGAACAAAGCAAAAAATAAAATAATAGGGAAAAGCGATAACTTACGACTATCGTTTCAAAAATTACATCATGAAGAGTAATAAAATAGATGACCCTAGTTAGGCAACTATATAGATCATTTAATTGATATAAAAAGTTAACAAAAATTTGGGCTGCCAACAATGGAAACATACTGGGAGAAGCAGTTATCTCTGCAATATGAACAAGTTCAGGTTAGAGGAATCTGAAAAACTTCAAATCAAAGAATAACTCAAAGGATATATGAACACCTTTAATAATCATGACGCATCCTAGTTTCGGATATCTTTCGTTTAAAAGAACAAAATTTGTTGACAAACTTCACAAAAGAATGCCACGACGTTTAAGTTAATATCTCCAATCCTGTTGATAGGGCCATTGCTACCAAAATTCATTCATAGCCTTGACAGGGATGTCAATTAACCAACTATGACGTCTATATCATGCCCAAGAAATTTCAAATTAGAATGAAGGACGTTTATGGCCAAAAACAAGACTCATACCTGAGAATTTTCTTTTACTTGACATTGCTTTGCTGCCAGCGGGCCTGTTCAGTACCCTGACGAAGTTGCCTTGGAGTCATGCATGCATTTACCCACTGCCTGTAGACCTGTTCAGTGTCCCGACGAGTTTACAAATACTTCCCACAGATCTCTGAGAAATTATTCACATTCTTCTATAGTTTTAAAGATATTCAACAGAGCGGGGTGACGCTGAAAATTCCAGTTTTTTAATACAACTTAATATTTCTCAGTCCTTTAAATTCTTCTTGCTAACCTTCATTAATATTTGAAAAATAGTTCATTGATAAAACTAAATTTCAAGGACAGGGAGATATCGTTGAGTTGTTTTCTTATAGAGAAGGGACAGCGTAAAGAGATTTTTTAAAGATAGTTGTGAATACTTTCAAGTGCAAATTGAAACCGAGGAGTCGAGTTTTAAACAAAATATCATCTTTAACTAGCCTACAATTTCAGAGAAATAAAGCATTTGATGTTCTCATAGCCTTTGACAGCTATTCTTGAGATGAAGTATTATGTTCTCTTTGTTTGAGCTAGACTTTAATACAGGCATGTTTGATTCAGAAGGACCAATGAAAAAAAACAACAACAAAAACAAACCAGCAAAGAAAAATGGAAAGCAAAGAAATCAAAATAGAAAAATATGTACAAATGGAGTATTGGAGAGTCGTTAGGTGAAATACCTTTTGAGAGTTTGGCCATTTACCGGAAAGGTGATTGGTTGTCCCTCTAAATTCTGCAAGTGGAAAGAACTGGGACCTAGTTTTTCAGCAATTAAAAATGGTCCCAACCACAAGTTTTGAAACTTAGTATGTTCTTCTTTCCCCTCATGAGGTTTGTACCACTTAAGAACAAGATTGCCTACCTCAAAATTTATATCTGAGGCAGAATTGGAATCGAACCAGTTTTTGACAATGAGTTGATGTTGATCCAATTTTCATTTTGCTTGAGCCCTTACTTCCTCTAACTTCAACAAAGCGTTAATCTGACTTTCCAAGGGAGGACCGTCTTCTTCTTGCACCTTCTGCGATAACTACAGAGATGGAAGAAGGACATGCAGTGGAAGAATCGCTTCCCTTCCGTAAATGAGGAAAAAGGGGGAATTACCAATGTCAGTTTTAGGAGTTACCCTATCAACACAGATTGCATTAAATAGTGTGTTATGCCAGTTTTTGTGGTTTCTGGAAACCGTTCTCTTGATGATCTTGATCAGGTTTTTATTAGTTGACTCCGCCAAACCATTGCCTTGGGGGTTATAGCTGGCAGAATATTTTAATTTTATTCCTTTTTCTAAAGCAAAATCACTCATTTCAAGAGATGGAAAATAGGAAGCATTATCGAACACTAGGCATTCAGGAATACCGAAATGAGTGATAATATTTGAATTCGGGAAGGATATTACCTAGCTAGTGTTTACCACTTTTAATGGTGCAGCCTCAGACCATCTGGTGAAATAGTTTGTGGTTGTTATGATGTACTTATGTTGTTGCGAGGATGTAGGGTTGATTGGACGTATAATATCAAGGCCCCATTGTTGGAAAGGGATGTCTAATGAGACAAGTTGCAGTGGGAATGTTGGTTTCTGTACTTGTCCAAATGCCTTTTGACATATTACACACTTGCAACATAAGGCACGGGCGTCTTTGAAAAGAGTAGGCCAGTAATAACCTTCTCTTAATACTTTGTGGGCAGTGGTGTCTCCACCAAAATGACCACCAGCTTCCCCTACATGTAATTCCAATAAGACTTTATTTGCTTCATGTTTTTCTAGATAGCGCATAAGTATTCCATCGAAATTATGGTGAAACAAAATACCATTTACCAACTGGAAAGAAGCATATTTTAATCTCATTTCCCTCCTCTTTTTTGCATCAAGGTAATGGGGATTTGATCTGTGTATTAGGTAAAACTTGATGTCATGATACCAAGGACTAGTAAGGTTTTGTGCACAACATATTTGATTTTGATTGTGTTGATCTTGAATTAACATATTAGTTTCATTCTGCTGTCCTATAGCTGAATCAACAATCAATTTACATAAAACTTGGCCTCTAACAATTTGTGCTAGAGTGATGTCTAGGTCATATTCTTGTAAGGATGTAACCCAATTTTCCCTTTTTTCACCCAGTTCTTTCTGTACTAAGAAATTTCTGATAGCAGGGTAAGGGACAATGATTTTCGTCCTAGATTTCATTAGATAAGATCAAAAGTGTTTCACTTCATTAAAAATAGCATAAGCCTATTGATCTAGTGTTGGGTAATTAAGTTCTACTCCTTTAAAGGCTGAGCTCATAAAGGCAATTGGAACTTCGTTGTTTTTAGCATTCTTTTGGGTTAGCACAACAACATAAGACCAATCAGAGGCAAACGTGTAGAGAGTGAAATCTCGTGAAAAATCGGGACTCATCAGGGATGGAGCCTCAACTATGGAATTTTTTATTGAGTTGAAAGCTTGGCTCTATAGGGGTCCCCAATGATATTGTACATATTTTTTTATTAAGTTCTGTACTGGCCGGACCATTTCTGAAAAGTTGGGGACAAACCCCCGGACAAAATTTATCTGACCTAAGAAAGATTGCATGGAATTTTTGGAAGACTGCGGGGGGGCAGTTTTGAAATGACTTTGGTCCTTTTAGGTTCAATAATCATCCCTTCATTAGATACAATGAAACTAAGGAGTTTACCTTTTTCTACTGTAAAGACATATTTTTTAGGATTTAAAGAAATGTCATACTTACGACATCGTTGTAGAACATATCTTAGATGAGCTAGATGATCTCCTTTATTCTTTGAGAACACAGTGACATCATCTAGATAAACCACTATAGATTGATTGATTAAACCGCGGAAAGCAATATCTATCACTCTCTGAAAGGTTTCACCGCCATTTATAAGCCCAAAGAGCATCTTTCCATAAGCATAGGTACCCCATGGAGTACGGAAAGTGGTTTTGAGCTAGTCTGGGGGAGACATCAAGACTTGGTTATTCCATGAAAAACCATCCTGCAGTGATAATATTTTAGAACTGGATACTTGTTTGAAAGTCTATACCATGGGAAGAACATGGTAGTTGTCTTTATCAGATGCTCGGTTTAAATTTCAGAAATCGACACATAGTCGAATTTCACCACTCTTCTTCCTTACAGGAACAAGATTAGAGTCCCACTGTGTATGTATTACCGGGAAGATTATTTTATCATTCAAGAGTTTGTTTAGTTCTTTCTTAACTGTTGGTTCAAGTTTTGGGTCGATCTTTCTTAACTTCTGTTGAAAAGGTTGGGTCTAGGGTTTCATTGGAATAATGTGTTGTATGATGGTAGGATCAAAGGTTTTTAGATCATCGTATGTCAAAGAAAAAATATATTTAAATTCCTTGAACAACTTAATAAATGCTAGCTTTTCTTGCTCAGAACATCCCATTCCCAAATTGATGCACTGTGGGTTATCTTTAGTTCCTAAATTTAGTTTTTCATGAGTCAAAGAAGAACTATTCGTTTTACAATTCACTCATTTTCTTAATTTATCTTGCAAATCATAAAACCTTTATAATCTTACCATAGATTTAGGGATATAATTTACTAGATCTGATGTTGATTCTGGAGATCTTGGATCTAGTATTACCATAAAATTGCGAAGGTTTTCATCGTGGGTACCTTCATCTATATCCATGCCTTGGAAAGTGTCTTTCATGTGCAGAAAACTAATGATTTGTTGATCATCATCGAAGACTCTCCAATTTGTGATGTTGTACGGGATGGATGGTCTGAACAAAAACTCGACCGAAAATGCATTTGGAAAGAGACCTTCTGCATATATGCGACATTAGCTAACAAATCAGCCTCAGAATTATTTAACTTCGGAATAGAATTAATGTTAAACATGGAAAATTTATTGATTAGATTCCATACCTCAGTCTTATAGCTTTTTAGGTGTGGAGATAAACAATGAATAAATTTTTTTACCTTCCTAACCACAATTTCTGAATCACCTTGAAGACTTTTAAGTTCTAAATCCTCAGATCTAGTGCTTTTTTGAGATCTTGTAGAAGTGCTTCGTACTCAACCGTATTGTTTGTGCATTCAAATTCTAACCAAAAAGCGATCAAGGTTTTGTTACCTTTTGGATCAATGAGCACACATCCTGCACCGGCTCCTTCCTTAGATTTAGATCCATCGAAGTAGAGAGACCAGATCTGATTTTTGTCAGGTGCATGTGACCACTGAGAGAGGGCTGTTGATTGTGTGCATGTCATAATTTCATACTGTTGTTCCAGATCAGTAATGGTAGAAGTTTCAGCCATGTAATTGTCAAAAAAAGTGTTGATCCCCTCCATTTCAGGCAAATTGGCGGAAGAAGTGAAAGGTTCACTAGGATCATTTAAATCATCTACCGTGAACTTAAGATAATTCTCACGATTGACCTTGATTCTGTTAGGCTTTCCATTCTCGAGAAGCCATAAGTGAGACCAATCTGTTGCAAAATAACCATGTAGTTTTTCGGACCAATCTCTACTTAAAAATAATCCATATACTTCAGGGATATCAATGAAAATAATATCAATAACCTAATGGACTTTAGGATTAGATGATAATCTGATAAGCACATTTTTTAATTCACCTATTACTTTAACACTAGTCCCATCAAGCTGAATAATTGTTAGACTGGAAGGTTGAACTTCAGCATTGATTTTTTGGCAGACAGATGAAGGCATTGCATTTGATGATGCACTTGAATCTACCATACAATTATGTACATTCCTATTGAAAATTTCAAAAGTCAACAAAAAGGGTGCGACATTTCTGCGAGTATTAACAACAGAAGTTTGTTGTTTTTTAGTTGCAGCCACAAGAACTAGTTTATCTACATTTGTTACACTTTTTACAGTAAGGTCTCTTTTATCAGAGGACCCCGACGTCATTTTAACAGAGACCTTTTGAGATGTTTTGGGGTTGTTTTCTACAAATTTATTGTTGTTTGGATTGTTGTTTTTGTTGTTTTCTACAATATTCTGCAACATCTTTTGCAGAAGAAATGGAAATTTTAATAATTCATAAACATAAATATTAGCTCTAAGTTTTTTGAGATCCTCAATCAAATCATACTCTAAACTTGGAGCTGCCAAATTATGTTTAAATTCAATTTGTTTAGACTATTTTTAAGGTGCATTAGTTCCCATTTCAGAAGAGGATTTATTCATCGTTTTACTTCTGGTATTGTAAAGATGCACTGTTTCGAAATTAGCTTGAAAAATGCTGTCCGAAAAATGCCCTGAAATGTTGGGAGAGGATTCATCCTTTCCACTATTTCTTGTTCAGCCATGTCTTCAGGAATCTCATGAGGAGCTAAGTTATCATGTGCCTCTAGAATCGTCTGGATAACAAACTGTAAGCTTTCTAGATTTAGGCCTTTAGAATTTGAGTTAGGTCGGTTTGCGGGTAAAGGATTTCTAAAAGGGGGTTTGTAAGGCCATTTGCATAAGAGTGTGAGAATTTGTGGCTGCATATGCCTCCACAATACAATAAAAAGTAGATATATAGATCCCAAAAATCATCCACAAGATGAATAAAAGGATCTCCAGGGTCCAACTCTTTTCCTTGCTGTGAATGTTGTCCCTTATAGCAGAAATGTGCCCTCACTGGCTGAAGTGCTCCAATAAAGATAACCACTATGTATTTGGCCCAAAAACTCAAGGAAAATGATGGCTTCGTGTAGAAAATTAGTTGGTTTCCTTATAGGATGAATCTCCTTGGTTCTGGTTACAGTTTTAACCCCCAAAAGAATGAATCTGTTTGTTCTATTGTGCCCTCCTTCTTAAATTCGCCCATCTTGGAGAATAAATAAACATGGGGTGATAACCCTCCACAAATTGATGATAAAAGGCACCCTAGGGATGGAAAACACCTATGTAAAAAGATCTACCACGGATCCAATATCCTCTAGCCAAATTGAACTTCTCCTCCCTTGGAAGTGTGCCCCAATCCTGCAAAAAACCCTCAAAGATGTACCCTCATTTACAAACAATGCAAGAAATGGATCTAAAATTGAAATATAATGGTGAGGGTGGAATATTTTACCACCTTTTCTGAGCTTGGATCAGGAATAGAGGAATATTTCACCTCCTTGTTGATCTCTAGGAACTGTTTACTCAAAAACCTTAAAACATTCAAGTTGCGAGAGCTCAAAGATGCAAGTGAAAATGATCGTAAACACAATGAGAGAATATGAGACCCTATCTTTGTTTTATACCCATTTTCAGTTTTTTCTCCCCAAGTGACTTTTTATTCATCTTTGATATTTCTTATTAAATCACTTTATTAATTTATTGAACTTTTTTACTCCAAAAAGTGATTAATTCGTCTTTATGACTTCTCCGGCCACTGAAACTCACTTTTCATCATCATACCATGTAGATATTTTCATCTCAGTTCCAACGAGCTATTACACTAAGGTATTTCTCCAAGCTCCAAATAGTACCTTTAAACCAAAATTACCAAAATCAACATAATGTCATGGAACCAAGAGCGAACTTTGCATAAATGATCCTCATGATGAAAGATGGTGAATGGATAGCCCGGGCCCCAGAGCTCAAATATACTCTGTACTTTCAAATATCTATATATATATATATATATATATTAATGGAAAAAGAGGAATTTGAAATAATATTGTTTGGCATTATTAATGACCTCTTTTTATCATAATTGTGAGTTGTCTGATATTAATACTAAGCAATAATTAATATATATTGAAATATCTAACTTTATTTAGATCTTTAAGATATAGAGACTTACATTCTAATTATTTTTGTGTTTTAAATTTTTAAAATTAAGATAAATTTACACTAATATATAAAATAGGGATATTTATTTATTTTAACATATAAAGTAGGGATATTTATTTATTTTAATTGAAATGGAAAATAACATGTTAACAAGACAACTAGAAAACAAAATTAAAAACTTAAAGAATTTATGATACACTAACCTCAATGGAAGTGATCCAATCATTGTTCTACAATAACAAAGACTAGTTGCTTCCTGATTACATGAGCAAATTTGAACAAACTTACAACACAAAAAATTGCAAAAACAACACAAACAAAACATGAAAATATCCACATCAGAATTTTTTATTCTGTCTCTTTTTCTCTCTTTGTTAGCTTGATTTCCTTCTCATTATCATTAGAAGAGAGGGAGATGGGTTTTTTCTCAAAACTTTTGCAAAGGAAAAGGAATAGAAACTATCAAGGTGCTTCACTTCCCCTTCCTCCATTTCTTCTTTTGATGCCTTCTCATCTACTCATATATCCTTCTCTTGAAAGGGTCCCCATACCTCAAATTGGGGCTCTTCCTTCACAAATGAAGATGAATTCATTATTTACTTTTGAATTTTGACTATTGGTTCAAGATGAGTTTTTGGATTTTCCTATTCTATTTCTTCTTGATCTTCAAGGATTTCAAATTTGTTACTGAAATATTGGTTTGAATGAATGTTTCTTACACATTGTTGTTGTGAGGGTGAAGCTCAATGTTTCTTACTCATTGTTGTTGTTATGAGGTGAAACCTACTTCAAAGAGGGTTGTGATTCTTGTATACTTAGGAAGCTCTTTGACAAATAGCCATACTCATGGCAAGTGTTACACTTAAATGAAATATGCTAGTAATCATGGACTTGAAGATGACTCTTATTTTATTCACCTCAATCAATGTAGCTACTCATCGCGTCTCTAACAGTAGTTTTGAAAGTGGATTTATCCCAAAATATCAATGGAGATGCAAAACCTTGACTCATAAAGGGCCAATTAAGATTTCCATATATGTATAGAAATCAAGGGTCTACTGCAAAAGAAAAATTCCCATAAAACATAAAACCCAGGAAGTATGGGCGTGATCTGAAAATATGATGTCTCCTCTTTACTAACAAATAAAAACCTTTTCCATAGTAAATAAGATGACATGGATTTTCCCAATCATATGTAGCTCATACTTAAGTGCTCAAGGGATGGGTCATAGGCCTCTAAACTTTCCATCTTAGAATATCTTCTGGTTTTTTGACAAAATTATTTTTCACTGGGCTTTTCTCTCTTTCAGATCTTGAACATCCGAGAAGTGAAACAAAGACTTCCTCAAGTCTGTTGGGCACGTCCATACTATTCACTTCTTAAAACCCCAGCTGATAATCTGCCAAGGAGAAAACTTGATGTCCTACATCGCAACGGCTAAGCAACCTGTAGCAGTTCTCACGCAGTCTGAAGCTTCCGGCTAACCGCTCGATCGATGGCTCACTCCGCACAGCTCTCTGTATGGTCGTGCGCAAAACATTTTTAAAATATGGATATTAAGAAATAGTCATATTATGTTTTATATTTCACATTTAAAATTAATTAAAATTWAAAATTATCCTATTAAATTTGTATATAAATATTATTATATCATTAATATTTAAATATATTATTTAACATTAATATTATATATATATAAATTACAATTATTAAATTAAATTAATTAAAATTAAAAATTATCCTATTAAATTTGTATATAAATATTATTATATCATTAATATTTAAATATATTATTTAACATTAATATTATATATATATATAAATTACAATTATTAATYAATTTAATTTAAATAATTAAAAGATTAAATATGTCCAAATCATTTATAATTATCAAATCATGGTTGTTATTAAATTGTGAAAAGACTYKATTTGTAAACAATATCTAGTTTAAGTATTCACTAAATTAACAATAATTTGACAACCATTTTCAACTTTTTARATAAGATAACATACATCAGACTATTAACATCATTAAATATATTTTGAGAWTTAAAAAACTTGAATGRGAGATAACAACACTCTACCCACTCAAATTAGAATCATAACTAGCACAGCCACARATTTGTGGCTGGTGAACCCCGAAAGGACGGTTTGTAAAAAGACGGCTTGCAGATTTATGAAGATCAAACCTTTACAGATTCATGGAGATCAAACCTTGCAKGAGATTACTTTGAAATGGTTCACTTATATGAGATTTATATTCCATAATTTTWTTTTTTTTATYTTTATTGCAGATTCATGAAGATCAAACCTTCCATTTTGTTCTTTACACCTAGACGGATTCCAGAGTACAGAAGGAAAAATATACACATACACTACACGGCTTAATGCGAATCTTTTAGATCAAAGAGATAAACAGAAGCAATATAACTATAAGGTAAGGCCAAAAATGATATTTGGAGGAGAATGTTGCAGAGTTAGCATGAAGAGAAAAGAGCTTGACATCGTCTATCAAAGGACCACACAAGGAGCTGAAGTCATCATTCCTCATGTGATAGTATGTGCTAAAGAAAGCAATGCGAGACCTAGCATTAGAGGCCCCTCTTCGAAATCTCCATTCTTCACCACGTTACCTGTTACATTAACACAAACATGATTCAATATTCATGATTGTAGGGCGGGGGAAAGAGCTCCTTGATGGCAATGTCGTCAATGAGAGGACCACAGGCGGGATCGTCTTCCATGCCAGGATTGTGAACAATAACATCGACCACCTTGGAGGCTGCCCAGAAGGCCCATGCATATGAATCGCAGCCGGTGTTGCTATAAAGCGTCTGCATTGGCAGCTCTCCGGCGTCAGGAGGAACAGAGACAGTCAAGATCTCGAATTGAGCGCAGCCACACTGAAGGTCAGGGAATAGTGGGACCCTTTCTTTACCTCGATTCTTTGGGTCAATAGTGCCTTGTTTCCAAGCCTTGCAGTGTGAACTCCATTTGGAACTATTAGCAGCATATCACCCTGCTTTTGCCCAGACGATATGTATTCCACGAAACCCCTGATATGCCAGAAGGGAATGGAATTTGAACCGATGACCTCCGTGTCGTTCATGGAAGAAGGCTTGGGGGCATACTCGAAGTCCCCATTAGGCAGCAAACCTGCGGATGTATACATTATAACAACAGTTTGAGTTCATGAAGTTAATTCAATATCAACAATCCTAAAACACAGAAACAACATGCACTACATGCCTACCATCGCTAATGGGTATTGCTACACTCTATTCCATGATCCATAACACCCCTAATATATGAAAAATACAGCCCAGAAAAGTGGCAGATGGTCCCCCTCTAGACATCTTGAACTAAAATCGCAGCGTAATTTCAGAACCTATTCCTGACTGAAACTGTGATGTTTACAGAAACCTGGAGTGGGATTTTATAGAGTGCAGATCTATGAAACGAGAAAGGAACTCGGAAGAGAGGACGGGTATGAATTGATAGCATTGCCTCAAGGAGTTGGCTGGAAGGAGGCAGTGTGTCCAGAATGTGGCTGGTGAAGGCCAAAGGTTTAGGTTGGCCTAGAAAATGAAACTCTAATCACTCATACGTGGCAATCAACTAGCCACCATAGTAAATTTTAAATTTGATTAAGTAAAAGTAAAAAAATAAACATGTAAACTGATATCTTTATAATAGTGAGGAAGTTAGTGGTTGAAATCACAACCATTGATTTATTGGAACTACTAAGAATATTCCATCAATATTTAATCTTGTCCATACAAAACTGATTAAGCACTAAAAACCTATTAAATGTGCCTATGGTCAATAGGTTTACACCTTTCGATGTCATTATTATATAATATGATAAAAAAATTATTAAAAAAGTTAAAATGGTTTTTACTTTCTTAAATCGATTTGAAAAATAGAATAGGAATCACATCATAAACAAATCCTAAAAAATCTATTCACTGTGAATTGGTATAATGAGAGATATATTAACAAATCACTATTCTAATTGCTATTATGTAATGGTCTCAATTAATTAATTAAGATATGGTAAACCATTCAAATACATTTTCAACCCTCATCTAAAATTAAGTTATCATCTCAATTATTTTTGTTAACATAATTCTTTTTTATAAGTTTTGTTTTGCATGGTGATTCAGGTTTGAAAATTTTCTTATCAAGGAAAACACCTAACAATCCAACCATACTAAAGGTTGGCATGACCTAGACTAAGTATGATTCCCAGGTAATTTTTACAACACCTTATGGAAAATCTATGTATTACGGTTTTAACCTAGTTAATATAGTTTCAATCTTATCCACTAGAAATGCTATCCTTTTTTAGATGTTTTAAAAACCATATACACAATGCTTATACAAACATACTTTATACATTATGTCGAACTATGAAAACTTGTAGTCTCAAATCTTAAATATACTTCAAGTAAAACCCTGTCTGATTCAATACCCTCACAATCAACCTAATGAAACTTTCATGCCATACACAACACAACACCTCATGCAGGGTAATCTTGTTGGAAATATTAATTATAAGTCATGAAGTTTACGTTTACGTAAATTTTGTATGTCACGGCAAGTAGGTGTGTTCTTACATTCTGCCAAGGTAAGCATGATCGTTATTAAATGAATCGATTTTTTTATCTTTCTTGAGCTTTCTTATGCAGATAAAGTCAGCTGAATTTATTGTCGTCTTAAATGTTAATTTGGTTCGCTTCTACAAGAAGTCTTTGCCCTCATCTTTATATGTCTGAGTTTGTAAGTAGTCGATACATAGACACAGAGATAGAGTGTTAGTTGATAGTTAGAAGTAGAAGTAGTTGTTAAGGTAGTCGGAGAAGTATGAGAAAACAAACTCTTTGTTTTTGTAAGTCTACAGAAGTTGCTGGAGCCAAATCTCGACATAGTTTGTATTTTATAACTGTGGGGTAAAATTATGAAGATGGGTAACACTTTTGCTTGTTTTCTAAGAAAAAAAACTGTATTTTCACAAGTTCTTCAACTTTTGGCATACAAAAAGTATTTTTTTTATTTAGATTTTCACTTTACAGTAAAAGCAAAACCTCTGAAGAATTTTGTTAGCTTTCCAATGACTATTTTTCATTTCTTTTTTATTAAGATTTGATATGTCAATTTGACGATTGTTTAACAGTATGTTCTTTAAACATGAAAGGAATGATAATAAGTTATTTTTTCATCCAACAATGTATCTATTATTAAACTTATGTTTTTAATAAACGAAATATATTGCAACAATCTACAGAGTCTCTATTTTATTATGACTATAATTTTCAATCTAACTGATGAATATTATAATTTCTAGATTTTTTTTAAGCCGACGAAGCTGACAACGTTGCAGATTTTAAACACATGTTTTCCCCAACCTTGTATCTATCTTAATTTTTACTTAAAAGTAAAATCTAAATATATCCTTTTGAAAAGAACAGTTTAAGGATTATGAATATAATTGTTTTTTAGTTTTTCACTGTGTATTACAAATATTTCGTTTCACCAAATCATAATGTCTACTGAAAATATTATGCAGTAATTTTTTTAAAAAACTAAATAAAATTGACAAAAATAATGAAAATGAAAATAAATTATAGGAATTGAAAGTAGATTCAATTTTGCAAATGCTGGTGTCATTTTCGAAACCAAATTCTGAGTATTTGCAGAAGTCTACAACCTCCAAAGTTCAGGTAAGCTTTGGGGAATTATCTGGTTTCTAAATACACTCCCAATTTTTAGTTTTCGACCGAAATAATCTTTCATCCGAAAAAAATATCTTTCGGTAGAAAACCGAAATTCTAACGGAAACCATAAAAAATAAATGGTTTCAAAGGTTTTTTGGCCAAAAAAACCTTTTTTCGGCCGAAACATTATTGAGGGAATTATGTCGGTCGGAAAAAATGAAAAGACACATCGTATCATTTCATTTTGCGTCAAATCGTATAAATATGCTTTCGGTCGAACACATTTAACACAATTCATCAGATAGACAGACATATATGAGGTCAGGGATAGGGATTTCAAAGCATTTCTATTATTAATTACAACTGTATTCTTTTCTTTCTTTATTTCTTCCCTCTGTTCCATAGGCTTAATTGAAGGATCGATATCGATACATGATGGTTTTCTAGAGCACCTAAACAAAGTTTTGAATCATTGTTTAGATTTTTGTTGAATAAGGTAATTGATGTCTGTTCAAGTTTTTATTGGAATATCAATTTATATGTTGAACGATAAATGTTGAGCAATTTTTCAAGGTGAAGTCTTTGTTGAACATATATTTTATAGATAACTATAAAAGTCGTGGGAAACAAAAGTTTGCACAAGAGAAAATTTGATCACACTCGAGATGATACTCACCATAATGAACAAAGGAAATAGCATTATTGGAGAAAGAAATGAGAATGTGCAAATATTGAAGAAAGAAACGATGATAATGCAAATAGGGATTTTCAACAAGAAGATTCCAACGAGGTATGCATGCGCATATTGTCTATATTAAAAGTATAGAATTCAAATTTAAAATATTGTTTGATATAATTGATTGTAATTACAATTTGATGTTTTTCAAAAAACATAAATAGATTTGTCTCATAATGTCTAAGAAGACGTTGAAACCGAAATTGAAGCAAAAGATGAATCACCTATAGGTATGTACACAGATTTAGATAATACAAGATGAACACTTATATATATAGTTTAGTGAATTTATGTTCAGGTTATGTTTTTTAATATAAAGTTTCAATTGAAATATGTACACTGATGATGAAATATTAAAAAATGTTGATACTAACAAATTTGGGAAGAAAAAAGGTAAGCATTATATAAGATATTAATCTAAGAATATGTATAATACTTTTTTCAAAGGTGAATTAGTAATAGTACAAGCTCAATTTTTACTCTATCTAATAAAGTCAAGAAAGTTAAAAGAAGCTATATCATTATTGGGTATTCAAATGTCGACAATTGATACAAAGGTGAAACATAATATCTTCGACAATATAACTAGTGTATTAAAAGCTTTTGGAAAATATCGAAAAAAGGATGTCATTGTTGCACGTAGAATGATACAAACAACAGTCATTTCATCTAGCAATATAAAAAATCGTTTGACACTACACATGGCCAGGGATGATTTTAGGGGCCAAATTTCGTTCATGGACTAATTTTCCATGGTTTTTTCAAAAACTAGATTCGCTATTTTAAAAATGATTCACCCAAATTCTATAGGATAAAATTATTTTACCTTAAAAATCGCCAAAACTTTGTAAAAACTATATAAAATACTTAGAAATTTGAATTTTTTAGAAAAATATTGCCAAAAATTTATTGTTGACATATGAAGGATTAGTAAGATTCGCCAAGGTTTCTACATTTTTAAATAAATTTTCATCCTTAAAATCATCCCTGCACATGGAAAAAATGATGGGAACGTGAAGAAAAACATTGCACAAACATAGAAAATTTCGATTGCAAATAGATGCAAATGATGAACTAGCTTGTTGGAGAGTGATTTCTAGATAGACTTGCAAAAAATGTTAAAGAATTGGCCTGTAATGCTTGGTTGGAAGAATCTCGTGTTTCCCCACATACAAGGGATATGTTGCGACAAAGAATATGAAAAGAGTATGAAGAACATCCAAAACATATATTGCCAATGACACAAATAGAATTGTTCAATAAGTTCAAAGAAGAGAACAAAGAAGTTAAAATTTTCATCAATACATTTGTGCAACAAAAACCATGGTTTGCTAGATCCATCATTGTTCATGACACTTGTTATTGTCGTTATCATGTGGAATTTGAGTTGTATTACAACACTTTTTTGGATTTTGGTATAACTTTATGGCCAATTTCACCTTCTCCTTCCACATTCCATGCTTTTATATCTGAAATTCTATGTGAAAGAAAAGATGATTTATTTTACAAAAAAAAATGTGTTGGTGGAAAGAAATGTGATCGTTGCGGAAATCTAAGTTTGTTTCATTCAAAGTATCATATTGATATGAATGACCAATCATTTTCTAATATAACAGTCAATTGGAAGAGATATGAATATATCAACAACACAGCTCCACATTCTTCAAATGTTATTTCCAAAAGAATTGATTTGAAAGTAGATAAAATCTGTGTCATTGATTTTTTGAAGAAGTTTGAGGAAGAAATTTATAAATACATCGAGCATTCACATAGAGCTCGATGGAAAGACCTACAATTCAAACAATCCCGTGAAGTGTTTCCACCAGGGACAATTTTTTCTGTAGTTGATTTTGCAGAGAATTACAAATTCATTGCACAAAAAGAAATATAGAGTGACTATTATCATTCTGATCAAGTAATGATATTTGTCCATGTTATATATATACATTCTCAATGGAGTCTTAATAACATAGAAATCACCAATGACAATCGATATGTTATTAAAGAATATCACTTTTATATAAGTGATGATCGATCACAGGACACACATTATGTACAACATTGTTTTCATAAATTTTATGATTCATTGAAAGAATGAAAAATTGGATTCGGTCGACATTGGATATGGTCAGATGGGTGTGTGGGTCAGTTCAAATCTTCACGATCATTATATTGGTTATGTCGTCTTCATAAAAATCAGACATTACACATTGTTGGAATTTATTTGAGACTGGTCATGGAAAAGGAGAGCATGATGGTGCAGGGGCATGTGTGAAATGAGCACTTTGAAGGTATCAGATGAACCCTCATGCCGATCAATTTGAATCCGCTGAACAAGTTGTTGAATGGTGCAAAATGGTGCTAAGCCATGAATATAATCTGTCAAGGGATGTGCGCAGGTGCGTCTATATATAAATGTTACACATGTACACATGATATTTTTATTTGAACGTGTTCAAATTTATATTCAATCTTCAATCATTTTCTTGAGATATTTCAAGTTAACAAGTTCTTGTCTTGTGCAAGTTTTTTTGGTATGTTCCAAAATGTAAATAGATCAATCACATATGACTCCAGTACAATACCCAGGACATGAAAAATACATTCAGTTAAAACAAAACGTTATCAAAATGTGTTTGCATTTGATAGAATAAATGAATCTTGTTTTTGTTCAATTTTCATAGAGGACATAGAATTCATAGATATTTGTGAAAATGAAAATGCATAATATGTTAAAGATTGGAGACATATCAATCTTAATGTAAAAGGGAAAATCCATTTTGCAAACTTAGAGGAGATGGAGTCAAATGAAACTATAGTGTCAGTTGATGGCGATAGAGTTTCTGATCTTGTTAGAGAAGGTAATTTTTATGTTAAAATTTTTTCAAATAACTTGTAGATGTACTTGTGTGATAATCTAACACAAACTATTCGTTGTCCAATATATCCAATTATTTGCAGGAGATGTCTTTGTCATGGTTTCACCTGTAGACAACATTGAAAATGTGAAATATTATTCGATGTGATACACAGAACAAAAGATCAGGCTATTAGAATATTTTGACGATAAGGGTTTTATATATGAAAGAGGATCCATTGTATTGAAATGATATTTTTTTCAAGAAACCCATCAAACCGATACTCATGTTCACTTTCAAGACTAACAGTCAGATTTCACAAGTTGTCAATATAGTCATTTGATATGTGAAACGCGCATAAAGTTAATATAAGTTCAATAAAAAAAAACAAAAGTTAGAAAATGGAAAATGTCGAAAGCTGATCATGAATGAATAATTGAAGATGGAATACCATTACAATGTTTTTAAACAAGTGGCACATGTACATTCCATATTTTTTTATTTTTCATTGAAAGTACATGTATTTATGAATATTAATATAAACTTTAATGAAGATCGTTTACTTATATTAAATTTGATAACTCATTTTGACTATTTTTATTGTTGGACTTATATTAAATCTGATGACTTGTTTGGACTATTTTCAACCATATTTTCAAATCAAACAAAATTTAAATTACAAGTGAAAAACTATAATTTTTATTTCACATTTTCTTGAATATTTTATTGTGAAATTTCATAAGAAACTACACAATTTAATTTTTATTTCACATTTTCTTGAATATTTCATTGTGGAATTTTATAACTATAAAATTTGATGATTTTTTTTTAAATCAAGAAAATAGTATATTGAAATTATTTCATCCAATAATTTATATAAATAAACATAGTGCGACTAAAATCAAGACAAGTCAAAATATTACATGAGTGATCTCAATATCTCTTCTATCTCTTCTTATGTTTTTCTTAGCTATTGTTATCATCTTTGTAGTTTTCTCATGGTTGTTTGTATGAGAAAGAAGGTGAATTCAAAGACCATTAAAAACTTTCATTGATATGTTGATGTAAATTGAGATTTTGATGTAAATTTGAGACCATGTCTCTCTGAAAATATCGAAATGATAAAAACTGTGCAAATGTCCTAGGTTCAAATTCAAGTGTGTGTAGAGCCCCTTGTGTGTGTGTCTCTTACTTTGTAATATTTATAGTGGATTTCTTGATTCTTCCATTTGTTCAAGTGATTATTTATTTCTATGTCTTTTAATCCATTCTTACACTAATTTTCTTAGTTCCTTCTTTTTTTTTCACGTGAAAAGAATTGTTTCACTGTTATTCGATTTAGAATCAAATCTATGTAGTTTGTTGAACTGTCTATGTACGTGCATAAATTTGATATATTCACATCTATTATTCAATCTTCTGATCTTGTCTGTTACTTTGTTGAACTGTCTTTGTATGTGCATAAATTTGATATAGTCAAATCTATTATTTAAGCTTCTGATATTTTCTTTCCAGTTATTGAGATATATCAGGTTCAGGTTGGATTTGGAATTTATACAGTCGATAGTGACCTTGAAATCTCCCACAACCATCAATTTTTTTATTAAAAAGTAGGAAAGGAGTAATATTAATCCCCATAGGCCCAAGAGTTCAACTTTATGTTGAATTTTATTAGTCCACAATGAAATATGTTGAATTTTATCAGTCCCCATAGGCCCAAGAACAATCCACAATGAAATATATTGAATTTTATCATGTGTTTTTGAACAGTCCACAGTGAACATAAAAAGAAGCATTTAAATTAATACATAGTAGTATAGTTCCAAGAGTTCAACTTTAGGTTGAATTTTATCAGTTCCCATAAGCCCAAGAACAGTCCACAATGAAATACATTGAATTTTATCATACAGTTTTTTGAAAAGTCCACAATGAACATAAAATGAAGCATTTAAATTAATACATAGTAGGATAGGCCCAAGAGTTCAACTTTATGTTGAATTTTATCAGTCCACAATGAAATGTGTTGAATTTTATCATGTGTTTTTGAACAGTCCACAATGAATATAAAATGAATCATTTAAATTAATACATAGTAGTATATGCCCAAGAGTTCAACTTATATTGAATTTTATCAGTCCCCTTAGGCCCAACAACAGTCCACAATGAAATATGTTGAATTTTATCATGTGTTTTTGAACAGTCCACAGTGAAGATAAAAGGAAGCATTTAAATTAGTATATAGTAAAAACGTATTTAAGAGTTTGATGCTTAATTTAATGCATTGTAAAAAGAAGAATACACAAAACATTACTTCAAAACTAACAACTTTGCCACGTTTTTTCCATCAACTTAGTGCAGACACCTTTGAACATTGGTCAGACCACCACAATCTATCAAACCAACTCTTGAACCAAACCAAAACAAAGCTATTCTTACATTATTAATGGTGTTTAACAGATTAATAGCAAAGCAATTTTATTTCAACATTGACATAGTAAAGATAGAGACAATTATCAAAGAAATCAATTATATTTCAACATTGAAAAAAAAATTATATTTCAACATTTAACAATATAAGAGAAATAAAATATGAGACAATAAATTGATATTTTGAATTCCAAAAATATCAAATATATACATATTATAATCAAAGTCTGAATAGTTACACTGTCAAATACATAGGTTCCACATCTATTTTAGGATGATAACAAAAACTAAGACATTTAACTCCAAAATTTTGGACTCTAAGCCATCACTTTAAGATACACCACTTCATACCTGCAATTCAAACCTGCAAAAAAAACAAAATTCAAAAATTAAAAATTTACAATTCAAACATGCGAAATAAAACAAAATTCAAAAATTGTGATTAAAACAAAATTGATATACATACCAAAAGAGTTAAGTCTCATCCTCCAACATACTCTTTCCCATCAAATATAATGTAAACATATTTTCCACCAATATAATTTAGACATCTGAAACAATAAAAAACAATAAAAATAATAAAATAACACATATTAGCATATATACTTTAACTAAATATTAAATAAATAGTAAGAAATAATAACATACCCAACCACAGTTAAACAAAATATAGTTACTCTCCACATTAAGCATACATTATTTAAACAATTTGTAAAATCTTATCTAAAATCTTAAAAAAATTTAAAGAGAAAAATTATGTTCTTGGTAAAAAAAATATTGTGTTTAGAGTTGAGTTAGATAGTAGTCTGAAAAAAAATATAGAACTATGTATGAAGAAAGTTCACGAGTCTCCATATTAAGTTATTCTTCTAATGAAATACTTATCTCCTTGTGGATAAAGTCTCAAATCCTTCAGGTGAAATTCTCATCCCAGGTGATGTTATTTGATCTTATTTACACAGCAAAAAAATATTAATTTCCTGAACAGTAAAATACTTCTCTCCTCTTATGCAGTGGTCATATAATCAAATTACATAATTCCCTTTCAAATTGAAGGACTCATAAATATCCATATTAATCCATTCTTCCAAAAAACTATTTATATCTAAAAAGATTCACAAATCTCCATTTTAAAAACCATTCTTCTGGAAAATACTTATCTCCTCTTTCTATGATGGAATAGATGTTCTCATATAATCTTGCATGTACATGAAGAAAACACAAATATGCACATGTATATTAAGTCATTCTTAAAAAATGATTTAAAACTTTCATCTTTGGGATCTATTCATATTACATATAATCAAATTCTCTTTGAAATTCTGTGTGAGTTAGCTCACATATACAATATGTGTGAGCTTATTTGTAAATCTACTTGAATGTTGTTTTTGTGATTAGTAACCAATTTAGTTAAGATTTTTCTAGTACCCTCGCAAGAAGGATTTCACTTCGTTGTATGTAGAAAACACAAATGTCCATACTACACCATTCTTGGACAAGAAAGCAAGGAATGCAATCAGAGAAAAAATTGAAACTTTCCCTTTTCTGATGTGGGATAGAGTTTGTTCTCAAATAATAAAATTTCAAATTCAAAATTAGTTGTTCATCTTTATCTAACCTTAAATAAGTTTGAATGTACACCATTTAATACAACGATAATCTTATCTAAGGGTTCCATATATTTCAAAATAATTGATCAAAGCATTGAATAGGAAAGCCTAAACTAAAAATTTGAGAAAACAAAAAAATGATAAAAGTAAAAAACTTACATTTATTAATCATTCTGAATGGACGCATCCTTCCCAAATCTGGGTGCTTCCTCTACTTCCTCCTCATTCCCAATATCCCTCCCAAACACACTCTTAGGTACTCTCTTCTCTACATTAGCCTATATAACACATTTAAAATTTAAAAATTTGAAAAATTAAATTTAAATGATTATAACACATTAAATTTAAATTATTTTAACTCACTAAATGATACCTGTGAACTCCCACCTTTTTCAAACTCTCTCAATGAGAATTGAGAGAAGTCTCCCCAAGTAGTAGGAGATGGAATAGGGATCTGTGAACAATACAACAAAGTACTAAATCTAGGATTCAATGTGTTCACATTTATACTAAATTATAAATTTTGTTGATCTCTTATTCAGAAGATTGGAGATTGAACAACTAAAGTTATCATCTGTGGATATTAGAAAACACATACATAATTTAACCCATCCAAAGTTAAACTTGTTGAATCAAATCCCCTATTTACTGGAAATTCCTTTAACATGTCTCCAAACAACAATTAATGACAATAACAACTCAATTATTTATATAGATACGATGATATCTAAATCTAGAATTAGAAGTAAATTGTCCTAAAATACATCAAAAATTTACTAACTAGAACACATATCAATCTATTGTTCGGGTCATCATTCTGAATGACATTTTTCCAACCATCACGAAAAAATTTTGCATACTCCAAAACATCTTCTGCTGATATGGTATCTAACTACGGATTTGTTTTATAGACAAATGTGGCCTAGGAAATGGCTTATGTTGGCTCACGGTTCATGCCAACATCAACACCATAAAAAATCGCTTCCAATTTTTTCCTGATTCCACTCCTAGCCTCTTTGCCAACCTCTAATGTAGCTTGCAACTCTAAATGTGAAGCGAATTTCCTTGTTGGGTGAGGTACTAAATTTTTTGGAGGCCTCGGAAATGTTGCATTTCGATATGCCCATTTGCAATCATATGTCCATAATTTACCAGTCCCATAATAATTGGACGATAGACTAGTATAATCAGTTTGCATGTGAAAAAAAAAAATTGCATAAAAGTGTCTTGCGAAATAGTGTGGAACCTCATCGTTCCATGACAATTTCTCATATGCCATAAAAAATCTATTATACAGATGTCCTGCAATGTTGGGGTGCTTAAAATATTGCACATTCAACATCTTCCTCTTTGGCCCATCTATGAAGTTAAATATCGAAAATGCATTTTCTTTTGAAACTTTATTTTTTACTACCTCCCATTTATCAGGGCCCATTACCTCTAACTTTCGCCACCTCATTAGATCGATAAAATTGTCAGTGGTTGGCCCGACCTTTTCATATGTGTCCATAAAGTTTTGCAATGAATGCAAAACAATATGCAAGCTTTGTTTTCTCTCCTGGGGGAGTTCCAAGACCACTAAATCATTTTATGACCTCCTTTTAACAAATGAGCATCGTTCAAGGGTCATTACTTCAGTAATCCCTTCCCATGGAATTTCATCACCAACATTCGAAGGATAGGTGGATGTAGGTGTGTAATATTTTGTTTCTTGATAACGCGGCCTCCTAAATCCACCTTCACCCTCTGCGCCAACATTAAAATCTTCACGACATTCACTCTCTCTTTCATTGTTGTCCCTTGCTCTAAACTCATTGTCTACACACACATTTGAAAGTAATTACAATATTTAAGTTCACATAAATTTAAATACACAAAAATACAACAAAAATAAACAAAATCAAAGAAAATTACCAAAAATATTCTCTTGTCTCAGATATTCCCTACATTCTCAGGTGTAGGATTATCAATACGCAACCTATCTAAGAAGGTTGCATCCATAGCACTTTCTTAATCACATTCTACAGTTGATCTATTCACACTCATTTGAAAATCTCCTCTGACGAAATTGTTTTTGGTCACTCGGAGTCTTAGTCGAAGAAGGAGTTCATCCTCTTCCTTATAGAGAGAACCTAGAGCGTTTGCGAGGAATGTTTGGAGAATCATGTGTCGACATATCTCCTCAATATCTATCCTTTGGAAATTCATGAAAATTTAAGCACAAGACAAGTATGAGTTAATATCTCCAGCATTGACCAACAAAAATTATGAAGAAAGAAAAAAAATAAGACAAAATTAATAGAAATGTTCTTTATGTCAGACACAATTATAATAGGGTGATGCATAACTCCACTACCCAAGCTCAATTTAAAATATATTTTGGTTCCTTATGTTAACAAAAATAACCTTGGTAAATCCACCAATAGTACATGGGTCAAAGTTTGGTAACAGAGTAGCAGTTATCTATATGGGAAATCATATTCCATGCATCCAACACGTATGGAGAACAGTCCATGAAAATCAACGATTAACTTTATGCCATGTTTGGTTGGATGAAAGAAATATGCCATCTACAAATCAATGGCACTAAGTATCAATAGGTCTCTATTACACTTGGAGGGGGCATTAATAGAGAAAATGTATTATATGATGGACCTTTGTATATACTAAGCATATGTGATTAGATGATTTGACGTTTCTAAACATGCATTTATATGTGGTTATAAAGCATTGTTTATATGCTTACCGGCCTTCTTCCAGTGCCCTCGTCGATACAGGGGCTGTGAATAGCCTCTGAATCATTTTGGTAGATCCATGCTGTCAGAAACCCTGTGGACAACCAAGACTTGGCCGAGTGATTCCAATGCTTGTGTAAATACAAAGGGTAATACATCACCATCTTCAACTAGTATCTTATCCAAAGGTTAATCGAAGCTCATCTTAAACTAAATGATTGTGTAAATACAAAGGGTAATAGATCATTAACAAGGGTCAATGATCTATTATAGCTCAAATGCTTGTGTAAATAAGGCTTCGACATGAAATATTGATGGTGTTTGTTAGTTACTCTCATTGAATGACCAA